>CM052218.1:17664132-17722291 GCA_028454225.1 Lasioglossum leucozonium | reverse complement strand
CCAAAACCAAAACCAAAACCAAAACCAAAACCAAAACCAAAACCAAAACCAAAACCAAAACCAAAACCAAAACCAAAACCAAAAACAAAACAAAAAATTAAAACAAAAACTTGGGTCAAGAAATTGGACGAAATGTATTTTCGACGAAATGTCTCTTCGACGAAATGTCCCATCGACGAAATGTCCCTTCGACGAAATGTCTTTGACGAAATGTCTTTCGACGAAGTGCCCTAGATCCGTAAATATAGGCAAATATACTGGTATTTCGATATTAAGGTTTCTATTATACTATCACGGTTACGAAGATATATGTATCCGAAAAATCCCGGTATAAGTCCCTGATTTTAAATATCTTATTAAATTGTATAAATTTGATGCATAGTATAGGTAACATATATAGAAAAAAGTTATTTAGAATGAAGATCTTGTGTACATATTTCAAGTTCATCAAAATCGGCAGGAATGACATAATTGTAGAAATTTGCGAGGCAAAAATTGGAAAATGCAAATATAATAAAAGACGGCTTGTTACTGGACAGTAGATTTTTGATGGAATTAAACGCGGAACCAATCGTTTATTCGCCGATTCAGAGGTGGATTAAACCAGGATCAAGAATTATGTCCGATCGGTGGAAATCATACATGTGCTTGCTTACATGGAAAAGGATTTAACCATTTAATGGTAGTTAATGAATTTCATTGATCCAGATATTGAAGCACATAGGTACTTAACATATTGAACGTTGTTGGCGTGAAATTAGAGCCAATATTCCATGGTATTGAACCCGGAAGAAACACTATGGCGGGGTTACCTAGCAGAATTTGTATTTTGACGACAATGCAACTTTAATACAAGAATGTGCAAGTTGTTTTTTTTTTAAGGACAGAATGGCTGAAATTTTTCCAATTTCTATTAATAATAATTCAGAATGATATTTGATCTAACTCAAACTTCAAATGATAGCAATAAACTTATAAAAATATTTTTGCGAATATCTAAAAAACTAAGACCAGCACATATATAAAAATTACAGCAATGGGTGAGGAATCGCCAATCTGCATAATTACCGTTACTTTTTATGATCCGTCAACTCAAACACAGAAAATCGCAGACAAAATATGCTCCTTTGAATGATGTTATCTGTCAAGTTCAACTTATGTTAGATTGACAAAAAA
The DNA here is from genome assembly GCA_028454225.1 of Lasioglossum leucozonium. NCBI lineage: Eukaryota > Metazoa > Arthropoda > Insecta > Hymenoptera > Halictidae > Lasioglossum > Lasioglossum leucozonium. The sequence goes on along the minus strand of CM052218.1, from coordinate 17,721,115 downwards.
ATATTTGTATAAATTATGTTCGCTTAATGGAAAAACAAATACGTACTGTAAAAGGTTTTTCTGCAATAAAAATTTTAAATCATTTTAGTTACTGTGTACTGTCTCGCGTTTTCATCAACTAACAATAAGTGAAATAATTGAAAATCATTATTTCCTGGTGGAGTAAAAATATAGACATAGGCAGTTCTAATTGGTCAGATTTTATACCTTTGTGTCTCGTTGAAAGTTACCGTAACATTTCGCTAACATGACTTTTGATTCAAATTAGATTGCTCTGTTTTTTGCTTGTATGCGTGTTTCATACAAGTAAGCGGTAATATACATATAGAAGAAAAGACACGCGAAACAGAATTGTTGTCATGGTCAGGACTTGTTCCGTCCGAAGAAATAGCTGTCATTTTTCAGACACGTGGCATTTTGCGTTCGGAAAAACCGACATTTTGTTCGATGAGCGAAACGGTGAGCGAGGTGCAATTCACGCATGCACTGCTTTCGATGTACCGTTAGGCTCGTCTCGAAAAGTAATACTGCATAAACCGCGACCCTTGCCAAACACGTTCGGGAATCTCTCAGGCAAAATTTAAAAATTATTCTTTTAAGTAGGCCGAGGTACTTCGCATCCAATTCTGTATAAGAAGTATCGGCAATTGACCGGCGCGATCAATTCGTGTTGTACATATTTCTAAGTTTATGTTTCATTAGGAAGACTCCGGGACAAAAAGATGCGCGCTGTGTACGCGCTGTACACATTAAGATTCACATGATTTTTATTTATTTTCAAATTGCAACTGAAATTTGTTTCTGTACCTACTATTTCAAAATACGTTTAACAATAAAATCAAATTGCATTTATCAACCTGTATAGTTTTACTGTATTTGTCAAAGTCTACTAGGACAAAATGATAACATGCCTGCATAGAAATTTAAATGTTAACAAATTTGTGAATGATATTTTCTATTGAATATCTTGATGCGCCTTCTTTACATTTAATGCGACTAGTGGTTCTGTTGGATGAAGATTTATATGATTTTTTAATACTTTTCCGAGTCACATTTTACCATTTCTCTTGAATTCGTGTTGTGTAAGATTCCTCCTATTATTCTTAATAATGCCGAGACCGGAAGATCTTGTTGGCCAATGTAAAATTTGAATTGTTTTAGGAAAAGTATTTTTTCACTACCTTTGCAGTATGAACTACAGTGTTTTTGTGTTGGAAAATGAATTTATCCTCAGCAACAGTTTCGGCATGTGATCACGAATAATTTCTAAATACTTCGTCCTATTCGTTTTTTCAGCAATAAATTTTATGTTGATTTTCCCATAATAATCAAAATCGGATCAGATCATTACGCCGCACCGCGCCGCGCCGCGCCGCCACCTTCCATTTGGCGATGTTACAAAATTTCTTCTTACTGGAGTAATTATTTGGAATAACACCGTAGTTTCCGATTTAAATCACTCTGAAATATGTTTGTTAAGGTCATCGTTGTGAACAAGTTTCATTTATACGTGTTACTTCTGTTTGGCTTTAGTTTACAAGATATTTATAAAAACATCTTTCATACTTTTTTCGGTCACATTGACTGTTGGGGATGGTACGGGTTAGATTTAAATTAAATTGAAATCAATTTTAAGTGATATTTTTGTTTAAATTTACTAATACATTTTATTACTGATGCTATATTTATAACTATTTTTTGAAAGTAGCTCTATCCAACTCTGATGGTATTTTCCAAGTTATATGTACAGTAGCGGCTCTCATAACCTAACTAATAGGAATACAAAAGTGTTCGTATAACGACATTTTCGATTTTCATTTTAAATTTTATTTAATTCGCTAAGTCACTTATGTTTTCTAACATAAATAACTGTTTAGAATTAGGTATACTGTTATTGTGCCTGAAACCATCAAAGTCCTACTTTAAGTGCCTTGAATGCTTCGTCGTGAGAAGGTATAGTTACAGCTATTACCATTAGGTATCTTCAGTTGCAATTTCATCTTGTGAAATAGAATTTATTCATTTTCAATATTAACATTTTGTTTTCCAATGTGTATTATTTTAAACTTTCCGACACGATTCTTGCCAATTTTGTTGCGTGTTTATCTCTTTTGAGCTCTTTAATTATTCAATATTTTGTTGCAATACTTAAAATCACACGTTTTCGTTTCGTTGTCATTGTGGCACTGTACACAGTTAGCTTCCTGTTAAATTTTTATAATTAGGTAAAATTCGTTTGTCTGAATACTGGAAATTATATTTCGTACAGTTACTCTTATAAATATTCGGACATGCAAATAGTTGCAAAATTATCACTTTATACACTTATAAAGTTGTCGAGAAATTGGAAGTTCATTGAATTTAAGCAAAATATGTGTATGATATACTACAATAAAGAAGATAGGATCGAATTACCAAAATTACCTTCGGGTTTGTGTGCGGAATCTGGAAAGAGTGTTCATATCAACACAGTTGGTCGAGTAAACTTTTATGAAACTAGGTATTATGGAAGGATAGCTCGAAAAATTTTGTAAATGAATAGTAGATTATAGTATATAGAATAAAAATAATAGTGGAACGATGCAATGTTCGTTGACAAAAGTAAATGAGATTTTCGGATGCAATACACAAATATTAGTCTGGCGAAAGACTAATAAACAATTTGAGTTATAAGCTACGGGGTTGTATTTTAGCTACTGGGTAGGAGATCTCGTTTTTATTGATGATATTTTTGACAAAAACAGATATTTAAACATTTTGATAGAATATTTAACACAAAGTGCCATGAAAATGGGCACAATACTTATAAATTTTATCGAAACAGTGATTTGCAGTACAAATCTCCGATTGTATAAGAATATTTATTATACAATTGTCTTAGAGATCAAGAGTGGTACATCGTCTGCCACAATCACCGGATCTAAATCCCATAGAAAATATGTATATGGGGTCTACTCAATCGCAACATTAGAAAAACGCCGATAAAAACAGAAGAAGAATTAACAGTCCGCATAATGGAAGAATAGGCACGAATATCAAAAAATTATTTGGTTGAAATATATCCTACACGTTTCATTGAAGTTAAGAAGTAATTCGACAGAAGTGATAACCAACAAAATATTAATTAATTAAAATCGTTATAACTGATTTTATGTATAAATAATTGTTATAATTATACATTGCTAAATGTCCGAATATTTTTGGGATATTAAAATTCTGCTTAATTTTGGTTATATGTACAAAACAACAAAAAATAAAATATTTATTTTTGTACGTATCTGTAGCGGATTAAATGTACATATTATCCCAAAAAGAATAAATTTGATTAATGTATTCTAATTAAGTGTATAAAGTGATAAGTTATGACAATGACTGCATGAGAAGTCGAAAGGTGGAGTTCAGGTGTAGCGGCCAGAAATAAAACACGAGGCACTCGTTCGAATTTCTTAAAAATGCGTGATCGTTATGGGAAGCTCTACTGTATATCTGATACACGTGAAAAGCGTTCTACTTACAATTAGAACAGGCTTCAGAATCGCGGAAAGTATGCTCGCGACAGCCAATTTTCGAAGGTTACGCTCCCTCGACCCGGTCGCGCGACTCGCTCCCCGTGCTCAATCCAGCTCAGTCATTTGATGTGAATGTGATGAAAAACGTATAGCACAAATTAAAAATCAGAGTTCGATAACACTATTACCTACTGCCAAAGATTTACTTGTAAAAGACAAGAAGAAAAGTTTCTTATGCAAATGTCGAAAATAGTGAAGAGTGCAGAGAAAGCAATAAAGAATTTAATGAAATATTGCATGTTCTATTTTTATTTTACGTTTATACTCTTCTTTTCTTTTTATTTTACATATGTCTCTATAGCATTGTACGTTTATTATTACTCCTATGAAGTTTTTTGAGGTAATATTTTATGATCATTTAAATATTATTGAACATGTTTGGGACATGTTTTTTGGACAGAGCACAAAGAAAAAGTCAACGAAAACACGCAGATGAATTGTTTGAGGTATTACGACCACGATAGCAAAAATTGCAACTAATTGTAAGGCAAAAGATGGCCATACAAAATATTCATTTTTACCAAATCTATAACCTATGAGTGACGTAGACTTTTTTGCACAGTACAATGTATGTATGTGCATATGTGTTAATTGAATATAATTGGATTGTAACGTTTCCGTTGTAGCTATACACTTACGAAGTATAACAAAATAATCGAAGTTAAAGGAGAAAGCGACAGCGAATAAACTCGTAAATCGTTGACGTGATAGTTGAAGGGTTCGTAATGGAAATACAGTTGAAATGTAGGTTGCCATATCCTACCTAATGGAATTTCCACTTGATATCGGTTGTCATAGTATACTGAGTCGGCAGTGTCGAACGATCGAAGTCATTCATTTTGCGAAAGAGAAGCCAGCAGGAGACGAGACGAGACGAAACGAGACGAGAGGAGACGATGTGAGACGATGCGTGGCTAAGCGAGGCGAGACGAGGCGAGGTTCGATGCGAGCATACGGACGTTCCTGAGGACGTACGTTTACCTGTGTCCCTACCACTTTCTTTGGCCGGTTGGTGGGTACCGCGTTCTCGTTACCGTGGTCCACGCTGCACTACCGTTCTACTATCTCCTCATTCACTTCGTGATTCGACAAGACCGAAGAACACGCGCGGATCTAGACTCACCTTCGAGCTCGGTCACTTGAGCTTTCGAGAATGAGCGGATTTCCGTTCGGGCATAATCCGTTATCCATGGTGCGCGAATATCGATACAGACAGCATTGAATTTCAGTTCTCTAAATATCTGTAGCACTGCAGTGATTTTGCTTTTGTTTTTCATTCACATTTTGATTTAGATTTTGTGTTTGATCTTGATTCGGTTTCGGATTCAGTTCGCTCGATAATCTGACGAATCGCATTGTCTGTACGCGGCACACGAGAGAGTCATTGAGTAAGTCCGTTCGAGTCTTTTTCTCTCGAAGAGTAGGAACAGAGGAGGGTATAGTTGTAAACTTTGTCAAATTATGAACGATTCTAAAAAAATTCGAGAATTTCTCTTTCTCGTCGCAAAGTATACTTGTCATGTCGGTCGAGTGTCAGCAACAGTTACAATAGCTGAATCAGTTCATCATTAATATCCGTACTATTAACCGCGACTTACAAGGGTGAAAAATTTGTTTGTTTGGTGCTCATTATTCATACGACCGCGATAGATGGTGTGATCTTTTATCGTCGTGTACAGTGATTACCTGCCTATCAAGCGCCGGCTAACAGTACCGCAATGACCGTATCTCATTGAAACGTGAAAAGGACGTACAGTTGTTGAAGAGGAAATACATACGTCGGGGATATCGTGGCCTAGGGAAATGGTGACCACATTCTAATTGCGTACGACCGACAAAATGTGCGTGTAGCACCTTGCCGATAGAGAAACTTGTCTCGCGTGGTTTTCTTCCTTCCATTCGCTCACCTCCACGAAACTGTTGTGTGTTACATAAAGACGGATTTTACTGGTCAGTTAATGAACCCGGCTGTGCGCGCATATAGGCTACGTCTGTCAGCGACCTTACGTAAGTAAATATGAATAATTTCTTATTTGAAAGCGACGAGGAATGTGGCCATTGTACTAGTTAGAGTTAGAGCAAAGAATACAATCATGTGTGTAACACAACTATGCGTAAATGACATTCACATCATTTTGTTCTTACTGCTTGAACGTACACACGCATTGACGACGATCATTACTGCGGCCACATTATTTACCTGAACAGACTCAATCTTGAAACTAAACACGCTATCCATATACATATGACGTATACGTAATACCATTGTTGCTACATTACAATCTTCATTACTAATCTTGAAAATTTAAACAACAATAAATTACTTTCTCGAGTTATTCTAGATGCGATAAAAATGATACGTTTCTATACTTTGTGACTGATATTCCACAGAAGTTCTCCTCTTATTGAGTTAGTTAGTCTTCTTAAGATTAATAGAGGACGTTGAACAAGTAAACCCATTTTGATTTCCATCTTTAGCACGCATCGATTTGTAATACATTTAGATTTGAACTTCCAAATACCGATTCTTTCCTTTATTTGTATTTATTTTTTGTTCTCTAAACATCTGCTGTTTTGCCAAACAAGCGTGAAACAAATAATTCCATCTGAATTACTTCCCCTTTCTCAGAGGTCAATCGGATAAAACAAATAAATACTGAAATACACAGATCAATATTCAGATATCAGTTGTCGCATCAAAAAATAGACGTAAAAATCTACAAAATATTTGCATTTATTATATTTTTAAACTCGTGTATTAACATATTTTACTAAAAACTTGGAACGAACGCCTATATTTTTTTATGCCACTGCCACTATCGTACTAAATGATCCAATTCTTTGTTATTTCCAGTATACGTAATATTTGTTTTTCGAACAGTTTTTAAGCCTAGTACGAGTATCTTATATACTTGTTACCTAGATTGCTCTAATTAATCTTATTTCGCTACATATCTCAATTTTAGAATTCCTAAACGGTTTGAATTGAAATGTTGTAATTTGTAATACGTATACTTTACCAACACTTCGATTAGATTTGAAGAATATATTTTTCATGATTTCATTTTACGTCTGTTCATACACGATTGAACTGTAGCTTCTGAATCTATAAAATCCACAATTCCATGTTAGTTTCATTGTTGCTTAACAATTTTATTGATTGAATGTTTGTTCCACCTTTGTACGATGTAAGTACTCGTACGATAAATACGTAAAGCACGACTCACATGGTGGTGAGATTGGGACACAAGAAACCCTGTTAAAAGATTTTGAAAGTTAAGGTAGTGGCACCACTTAACGGTATCCACAGTCAGTAAAGGGGAAACGTATCCTTAGTGTCAAACTTTCGGTGATCCTGTGAAAGTAGGTGATCGTCATGTGTCAGGTCAAACTGGAATTAATCGACTCTGATAATACTATCATGGCAGCGTGTGTTCAATAAAAATTTTTTCATTTTTTATTTGAATAAGCTATTACATTCATATATTACAATTTTATTTACATAATGAATTTTATTTACATAATCTGTCGGTCTCGTCTCTCTTATCATTTATTAAAAATTATAACAATAAACATACGTATACGTTCTAGGAGTGGGTTAATTTTATTTGAAATAAGATAAATAACCCTTTGAAATAATTAATGGATAATGCTCAAGTTTAATTACGTTCTAATACATATTTTATGGGGTGATACAGTAGAAAAATTTTTCTTTCATTTTACTTTCATTCCGAAATAATAACACCATAAAACACTGGTGGTTATTATTCTGATAATGAGACAAATACATTCAAATGGTCCATGTCACAATTGTTGACCTAGACCTATGTACATATATGTATATGTATATCGCTGTCAGCTATTCGAGTAAGTGACATGCGTTTTGTAATGATACATCTGCAACTGTAATAAATGAATATGATTGGTATGTTAAAGTTTTTCACTGAATAATAATAGAAAATCTGCAAATGACAAATATTATGTATCTTATTCTGTAGTTCTACATTATGTAATATGTTTTCGCAAAAACATAGAAATACGGGGTCATTACGATTTCGAACAAATTATAATTGAATCATACTTGAGCAATTTGAAGTTTGTTTTAATAATTGTTATAGAATATTTGTTACTAATTATTCTAATATAAATTTAATTTTTATCTTGTACTTCTATTTAATAGTAAATTAGCCAAATTAGAGAATTGTACGAATGTTGTACATATAGGTATTACAGTGGAAATTGCTTGAAATGTTTAAAAACTCTTATGTAAATAAATCGAACATAATGTAAGCAAAACGAATCACTCGGGTTAAGCTATTATAAGGTACTTATATCTGAGAGAGACGTACATTATAATCGTGATCTTTAATCACTATTAATATTTTTCAACGTTACAATAAAGAATAATATTTTTATATTTTATATGTTGTGTAACATTATAAAATAATTATTTCACGATGTCATAGAAAGAATTTTCATGTATTTAGAACATAGCAAGTTTAAATTTTAAATAACAGAGAAAAGATAGTTAAAGCCTCAAAAGAAGAGGTAAATAATTAATTATTTTCTTCACTCATAAAGAAAACTGGTTTGCGAAAGTGCATACACCCTCCTCGGAAACCACTGCAATTGATCTACTTTTATAAAATTCGTTCCGCTCTTTTAGGAACTGAGGTCTGAATAACGAGTGTTAGGTGTATATTGAAAGATTGGGCTACTGCACACGCAAGAGAGACAATCTTTCACCTTACCGAATACCGTATACCGTATAGTTCAAGTAAAATTTTCTTGCGCTTAACTGCTGTGTACATAGCTTTCTAGTATGCTGTGAATCTCCTGCACTATTGTATTTGCACAGATTTAATGTTTTCAGATCTGAACACTTTAATTAGCGTATAAATGCGCTTTCTAGATTATTCAATCATTGTTGAAAGTCTCGAATTGTGAGAGTGACAGATCTATTAATTTTAAGTGTACTGATATTGTCTTGAGAGGTTACGTATTATGTACCTATGCCTAAAATATAGGAAAATAGAGTAAACTTTGACGATTTCACTCTTGAACGATCTTTGTAGTAACATATCATTGTCATATACGTTGAAGTATCCTAGTGAAAAATTAATAGCACTAAAAGTACAGTTTCATTGGAATTTTAAGCCAACAATATTCCCGAAATTAATTAAAAACCTTTTTTTCTCCTACAAAACATAAGCAATATCAACTTTTCACAAGATTTTAGCATTCGCCATACAAATACGTTATTATTTATTAAGAAATTATTCTTTTCCGAATGGTATAATAGACAATAAACTATGGCGTTAAAAGATTCTGCGAACGCTACTTAGAGAAACATAATAAATAACTTGTCTTATTGATTCTTGGGTCGTGTCGTGAATTTCTAATTTTAGTTATTTGTTGCAATTGATTAGAGATTAGCCAATAAACGTGTACAATACATGAAAGTTTTTTAATTAGGTAAGCTTTTAAAATTTCAATTCATTATAGCGATATAATATTTAGAAGAATTTCTACCGTTTCACGTGTAACAGTACCCAGTGACGGTAGCAAAACATTATAGTGTTTTGCTTCGGTTTTATAAGAAACTATCGAAGCACGCTTTCCTCCTTATTGTTTCACCTGGGCACATTTTGCGCCACTATTATTACACGGTACGTTGAGTCGGGCTACTGGAACTATTCTCCGATATTTAGGGCAAGTTCAACTGTTTCCCAGTGTTCAGTCACTGTCAATCACTTTAATATCATAATAAATGGGCCGATATTTTAGTTTCGAAATGGTAAAAATGTTTTCAATATCACAGTTTTTCTTATATTTGGAGTCAGTAATAGCACCTACAATTCTTTCCTACATAAGCAACGTTGCTAGGTTGTATATCAATTTATAACACAATTTTCTTCTTAAAGAGAGGAATTCTTCACTTATATACTTTAATAACAATCTCTAATAAATTTTGTTTTAAATTCTTACAAGCAAGAAATGATTATTTTTGCTGATCTAAATCCAGTCTGAATGCGTTGATCATTGTCAATATTTCCTCGGTTACCAAAGTATTTTATTGAAAACGAAATCTGTTCTATCGCGTGGAGAACTTAGCCTCAGACCCTTCTCAAAATGAATTGACAAATATCCAAGACAATTAATCTGGAAAAAAATGAAAATTCTTGTAAGGCTTATACCAAAGAGGATTATCTTAGTAAAAAAATTGTGTCAAGGAAATACAATCGTTTTAAAAAATTTAGCGATACCGTATTCATGTCCCATAAAACGTTTAGTACTTACTTCCACATTGCTATTGCTACTTTAAATTAGTCAAGACGAGATACATTAGAAAATAACGATGGCGATAGAGTTATATGAAGCGTTTCAACTCACAATTTATTTAAGATGCACTTTCTCTTTATAATTTCACCTTAGTCGTTTACATGTCAGGAAATTTATATCAATTATAACTTTTTAATGTTTTCCTTTTCGTTCACGTACATTAAAAAGTTTATAGAATACAAAGACCTTGAGTTAGCTAATTTTCTTAGGAGACTACTGACTATCAGATTCAGTTTCAAATAATAACTGTTGTTTCATAACTGACCACGAAAATCTTACTAAAAGTGATATTACATAAACAGAGATGGATCTTTTTTAAAGGTAAAGAAATATCCACTCTGACGAAAAAGAAACTAAACTTTCTCTTTATTTTTAAGTATTTCAGTAACGTCCAACATTTTTAGATCTTTCATACTCCAAGACAAAGTGGTGTCTGACATTTTCATGCACGTTTTTATGTAAACTTAAACACAGACATGTGATTAAACTTGGTGGGTGTTTAACATCCAATCATGTTCTTTTTTCAATTGTAGAATTATCGATTACTAAAAGTTATACACATTACAAGAAATGCATTTATTGTAATTCTGTATTCAATCAATAATTTTCCATCGAAGTTTACATGAAGTTTCATTTTGTTTCGTCTTATAGTTTATTGTCGAGTATGCAAATGATATTGACTTTGTATACTTTCGCACTCACATAATTTCGTAAATAAAATAATTTCATAAAAACGTGCAATTCTACATAAAAAAATTCAGTGTAAAAACGTATTACATATTTATACTGGAAATTATTATGTATAAAGGGGTTAGCCATGCTGTATTAAAACAAGCTATATGTATCTCTTTGATCAGAAGTAAGAAAATGGTGTACTTCGCAATTGTCGTGTTTTCTTTTTTTTAAATTTTCTTGAAAGTTGAAAAAAAATTTTTTTGAAGTTTTTATAGCATTGAGCTTAAATGAAGAACTAAACGGCGATCACATAAATTCTACTACCCCTGGCAGAAACGTACTCGATCAAAATGATTGTTGAACGAATTGTTTGGGCGTATATAAAATATTGAAAATTGTACTACATATGTACATATCATACAAATATGGTACAAAAGTTGATGATATTTTCGAGAAATATTAATTGGATGATGAATTATTTTGCCTTTTTACCTAATATGTATTATACATATAAGAAAGTGTCTATCTGTATATAAAAATTATAAAGAAATTTCAATAGCATAGCAAAGCAATCGTACACTTTCAAATATTTCTAGCGATGAAGACAACAGCAGAAATTGCTAAAGAACTGTTCTGAATGCTCGGGGATGATTACTCTCTTTCTCAGGGATAATATTGTGAAAAACTTAAAAAATTACGTATAAAGTGCTTACAATAATAACATTATAAAATCAGTTTTAAAAAGTATGTTTTATATTAAGTTATGTCTTCCAAGTAATAATTGCCAATATGTCGTAATAAAGCAATATAGTCACATGAACGTTCGAGCAACTTCTTTTATGAAACATGGGGTTTACTAAATATGTATTTGAAATATTCCACAAATTATTGATTATTTTAATTTCAAAATTTTGTAAAAAGTATATAAATAGTTCGAGCTAATTGTATATAAGTATAATTTTTTCATCCCCATCTAAACTCGAAATACACTTGTGATTCTAATGGCACGATGACTTTGTATAGTAGCGAAAATAAATGAATATCGTGCATGCGACACATAAAAATGGTAAATACTCTGAAATAACTGTAGTAGAAAATGCTGATCTTTGCTATCTTAGCGACGTAGATGTATTAGGAACGGCGGTATTCAGAGGTCTTATGAAACGCTTCTGCTTTCTAGAAAAAGAATATTTTGATTGCTATTGCAAAGACGCGCGAACGTAGGATCAGCCAAATGAATTACCTACTCACTGGTGAAAGAGATCATTGATTATTCTGGATTTTCGCAACGTAAGACACAGAAATCGAGTGAAGTAACGGAAATTATGTGACGGTCGAGCAGGTTGGTAGATTTCTCTATTGAAATAAACCTGCTCTCTAACTATTTCTATTGTTATTTATAATAGAATCAAAATTTAATAAGCGTTTAAAAGATACATTATTTGAGGAGTCGTGCGAAAGTTATATTGAATGTATTAATGACAATATTAAATAGTTAAAAAAAACGTATTAAAACTTTTTCAACAATTCAATTAATTGTAATAAACATGTGATAATTTCTTATGAATTTTAATGAGACCATCCGCAAGTAACAATCTTCCTTTGGCTCGTATTACAGTATGTGAAAGTATATTAAATAAGTGATCATTTATAATACAATTTGAAGAAAAAAGCGGTAACAAAATCAACTATAGTTTGTTGCTTTTATATAACTGGAATTTGAGTATCCAGCTTACCAATGATATACATACCTATTGCTAGCTCGTATTGCAACTTCGTGGACCTTAATTTTTTGTAACTACGCAAGAATTTCCACACAGAAAAAAATCGACGACCTTCATCTGTAAATCTATCTTTCATTACTGATTATTTTAACTTGTCAGTCATAATTACATTGATATATCATACGCGGTAATGAAGGTTTTATGAAGAATATACATACATAAATCTGACTTGTTCCTTATCTCTTGCTTTATTTCTGCAAGTTTCTATCCATTAAGTTGCTGTATGTGTGATATTTACCGTCGCATCGCTATACATTGTATACTAATATGCATTTACAGAGATATTATTAGCCTTTGGAAAAATTACATTCACATGATTGATATTTAGAGAATTTACCGATATTGCGGTTTGGCATCGAAACCGCAGGTTAAATACTTCCGTATTACTCCTATTCACATTGCATAAAATTCCTATCTCTCTAACCTGAGTTACTTCTATATAGCAGCATCGAGGTCGAGTAACATAATATTATACTTCATGTAATGTAAAATTTTTTTCTCGCAATCACATTTATGTATAATAATGGTAGTTGCTAAGCATATCATAAATAAAGAGATATAAAGGGATCAAGACAAAGTGTATCAATATTTACAGGATACTAAACAAATACCTATATATTACGAATTTATTGAAAGTGTTTTATTTCTTATAATATATAAATAATGAAGGATACCGTCTGTTTTGATACATAAACTGATTTTTAAATGAATGTTACTTGTCGAGGGTGTGGAGAAAGGTGTGGAGATTTCTTATGAGTGTTACTTGAATACTTAATTTGAAGAGTTTTATTAATTTATACACTTTGCGACAAAGTGGTAGGTCACCCTAATGTTTCTCAACATCAATGACGTGTTCATAGATTTTACATACTGTATGTATGTGTAGATCTATAGTAGAGTAACCTCTGTAATCTTTAGTAACGTACGAAGAAACAGCCACGTACGAGTTACATCTGTTTACATTTTACGTGAGAAACCGGTGATAGTATTTAAGTTAACATGGTATCGGTGTCTGAGAAACAGTGAATAGGCGAGGTTCTATTAACGTAGAAAATCTTTTTTGTGCCTTAATAGTAACTTAAAAATGATAGTTATGTTTTTATATCACTAAATTAACTTACGAAAATGGGACACGGTAAACAATTTAATCCAACCGAAATAAAAATGATATTAAATGTCAACGAAGAAGGGAAAAATTTTCACAAAATATCTAAATTGGTAGCCAGAAGCCGATATGTGATTGCAAATTTAATAAAAAATCCTGGGAATTACGGGAAGAAGAAAGGAAAGGGCCGTTCATGTACCCACCGGTTTTTATGTAAATGGTAGCCGTTTTATCGTATGTTCCTAAGCATAGGATATTCTGTACAGATCTACACATATGTATATATGGATTATTTTATTATTTTTTTATGATCGCTCACATAAACATTTTTACTTTGGGTGTAATTCAAATGATTTATTTTCAAATATTTTATTTATAATACTTGACTCGAATAAAATACAAAATGTTGAACGAAATTCATTCATTAATTGAGCTGTATAATGATAACGTTGTTACGTATTCGTAGTTGACGATGACGATATTATTGAGATATTATTTGAAAATATAAATATAACAAATTTAGATGCTTGACTTATATTTTTTCCACCTCCTATAAACGTTTTAATATTAAAAAAAAACACTTGAATTATTTTCACCGATTCATATACAAGATTTATGCCACCCATTGCAAGATGCTTTGTATCACTACTAGATTACAATCAGCTATCATTTCAAGATATTGAAAGTACCGGATATCGAAATTCATGTAATTTTGTGAGAAGCGATCTATAACGTACTTTTAGAACGTATAATTTCTATCGTTTGCAATAGGATTCCGAGTCGCATCAAAGACTGTACCGTAATGTGTAGGTACATCAGACTAGATTATTACTGCAACCTAGCGTATAATTTACCGCACGGTAGCACGGATGGATGCTAATACGTGATGCAAATTAGATGTCCGATTGGGCCAATAGTTAAGTGAGGAATGCGTGACGATATATCGTACTAGCTAAGTACGAAATTTGAGATTAGTTAGCTATTCGCAGTGCTTATTATTTCAAATTTCATCGAACGATAAAAGTATGAAATCTTTCATTCTCTTACAACCCTTAATGTAATTAAAGATTTAGCCCCAATAGTTCGTTCACATACGTGTATATAAGCACTTTTTATTTTGAATATGAAACTAATAAGTACTCGTGTTATTTGTTTTTTACAGGAAAAATATTCTATAGACTCGCTAAAACTATTAGAAAAATTACACACGCATTTTTGGATAAATTGTCTTGAAGATGTGAATTATTATATTTACGAATTAGGTATTTACTTACTTAGAAAGGGGGAACATATGTATTGTTAGTAAAATAATATTAATTTATATTTTTTTAAAGTTTAGGAAAACGTTAAAAGTTATAACGAGCAAAATTTTATTGCAGAAGTACATACCCAGGTAGCACTCGGATGTCCGACGGATGTCCTAAATACGTCCGTAGTCGGACCTTCGTATGTCCCAGGGACGTCCGAATCATGTCCGTATGTCCGAGATATGTCCGATATACGTCCGATATACGTCCCAGAAATGTCCGAATGATGTCCGTGTTACAAAGTGTGACGTACATAGGACGTCCCGTGCGGACCTATCTGGGACCTCCCTGGGACGTATGTGGAATTTTTCAGTAAATAAAAAATTATGAAAATTTGAAAATACTGTAGGTTACGTTATTGTTAATTATTCCCTTCAGGGTTATAATTCCATTAACAATGCTCCAGCATTTTCCACCTCCCATTTATTTTTTTTATTTATTTTATTTTTTATTAAATAATATTCATCGTATTGGACCTACAGTTTATTATGGTTGATTCTGAACCATCCCGGTGTGTCACGTTTTTTTATATCACTTGAGAAAAAACCTCAAAGGTGCCGGGGGATTCGAACCCGGGATCACAAGAGTCGTAACCGCGAGCCTCATCACTTGAGCCACTGGGCATTTTTAAATTTAAGAAAAAAAAATACTATATATTGTTATATTATTTTTAACCTATTAAACATATTAATTAAGAAAACAAATGCCTATTTTACTTCTGTTATTTGATGCAACTCAAGTACAAATTTTTTATTTTGTATAAAGATCCGCTCTCTAGCTCTTAACTATTATAATATATATATATATCATTAAGGTATTCGAAATATATGAGGAAATTCGAATATATATATATGTATTAATATATGTCTCACGCGTAAAAACTGAGTACTCCGACGAGATATAAAATTGAAGTTCTAAGTCCGAAATTGAAGTCCTACGGATGTCCTTAGGACGGAAAAAACTAATGTCCTTGGGACGTCCGAAATTTAGGTCCTACGGATGTCCTTAAAACGAAAAAACGACGTCCCTGGGAAATCCGAAATTTTGGTCCCACGGATGTCCTTAGGACGTAAAAAACGGACGTCCGTGGGACGTCCGAAATTTAGGTGTCAGGGACGTCCGTGGGACATACAAAACGGACATAGGACGTATGGACGTAAACGGTACCTAAAACGGACGTCCCATGGACGTACGGTGCTACCTGGGTATGAAGAAGGTACGTCATTACGTTTGTACCGAATTGTGTCGTTAACTATTATTTTGATGAACCGATTGTCAGACCTCGACAATACATACGTACGTACATACGTTATTGCGGCATCGACCTTTCTTGTAAACATGAAGACGCGAAAACAGCGAATCTTCAACGAAAACAAAAACGCAACATTTGCGTCAGCAACATTACGTATTTACCAAAGCGTCACGTACGCGTCAAAGGCAGCGGAAGTATTTAAAAATTCCAATTAATTCTGCGAATGATACAATTTTATTAACACTATGCTGCTGAGCATGCAAGGATGATAAAACTAATCTAAAACGAATCAGGAACGTTAACAAACCAGTTTAGTGCATGGATGAATAAACGTCCTCACAACGTCTGAATGTAGAAAATCTTTCACCTACATTCTCATTAAAAAATATTCTGGGTGTAATGCGATCGTCGCTTTATCACAAAACGCTACTACAAGAAGGAAAGACTTAAGCTATTAAGTAATTTCAAGAAATTAAAGTTAAAGAAACAACAAATTTATATTAACTACATATTTATATTCACAGCACTGTGAATATTTATAAGCACAATTTTTGTATTGTTGTTTTAATATTTTCAAGAAACCACTGATACCTGTATATGTTTACGATGAGTTAGTACGAACCTTGAACTTTTATATGTAACCAGTTTTTTATTGCGACTTGTTGTCCGCTGAATGTTACAAAACAAAACTATTAGGCTTATAAATATTTATAGATTCAGTTCCTTTTCAGAGTTCGTTGATGCCGATTCTCTCTGCTTTTGAGCGATTGATTTGGTTAAATAATTTTGGATTAAATGTCTAAAGATAGTGTGTTTGAAAATTTGATACGAATTTCCAGTTGTTTATTATGCTATGTTCTATAGAATTGTTTGATTATTAACAGATTGCAGAGTGCAGTTCAGAATTTCTTAAAAGTTGGTGTTGAAAAATATGCCAAAACGAATGTGAAGGATACTGAATTATGTGAAGGATACTGTGAAACGTAGGGTTGTGAGGGAGATGCAAATAATTGGTGCTACCTAATAAAAAAATAGTGGGCTGCGCAATCTGAAAAAGTAAAATACCAAAAATATTTGCGAAACCAAGTGTCGAAGAAACGGCATGTCGCCTCGATGCAAAATTGAAGTTCGCAGAAAAATTCATTCAAAAACGAAATATTTGGAAACAAGTAGTATATGTAGAACGACAAGAAAACGGTTAATATCGATAGGCTTGATGGCCTTCAGTGTTTATTATTGGTATGGAGAGAAAAAAAAAGAAAAGCAAAGCATGTCGTTGAAGTCACAGTGTGGTTAGTTGGTAGTATGTATTACATGTGAGTAAAATTCTTCTAATTGAAGCGTAAATTGAATGCTGTAGGACTGTGGAAAACGTAAAGTCGCAAAGAAAACGTCAATCGTCCAACAAGACAATGCTTCAACAGCTATTATAACAAAGTGGTTTTAAGACTTTGAAACAGAGTTATTAGCATGACTGACATTGGGTCCTAATTTGAATCCGCTGGGAAACACGTGGAAAATTTTAGTGTGAAAAGTTTATGATCAAGAGACTATTGTTAAATTTCAACAAAAAAAAGAAAGTTTGTTTGCTAGGACATTCTAAACAGAACTTTAAATAAGTTAGCGGATGGTGCTCCTAGCGTCTTAATAAAAGTAAGCGAAAATAAAGGAAACTCCACTAAATATTCAATGTTTAAAACCTGACAAATTACTTGATTACATTTTTTGAATGTATACATACATATGTTTTTTATTTTTTACAGAAACGCTTTTCGACATTTTCACACTTATCAGTTACATATAATTTTAAAATTTTATAAAAAACAGGTATAAGAAGTATAGGTAATATGGAACATCGTAATAAAGAAGTAACGAACTCTAAAGGTAATTATGTATATTAGTTTGCCAGGGGCAGTAGATGCCAACAAGTCAGCATCGGTCGACTATTCGTAGTTGAAAGAGAAATGTATATATTACGTATGCATGCATATGTATATGTATGTATATGTGTATGTGCATATGTACATACATTTACCCAATAACTACAATAGCTAATTTCAAAATCTTGTTAAAAGGAAAGAAATTTATTTGTTATTTTTTAATGAAATAATTGTACTTAAAACACTTAAGTTTAAACAAATTTAGATTCTTTGATATTATAGTAAAAAAAACTGAAACAATACCGTAACTAACAAGTTTTAATTCCATATAAATATATACAGTGACTACCAAAAATATTCGGACACTAGGTATAACTAACTTTATGATTTGATAATTCGATTGTTGATAATGCAATCGCCCTGGGAATTGTTTCTAGCAATAAAACATTTATTAATGTTGATAAACATATATTTATTTGAAAAATATACGTACGTTTCATAATAAAAATTATTAAACGAAATAATGTATCATTTGTGGCTCACAAAAATATTCGGACACGTATCATATTTCTCTGTCGATTTCTCGTATGTACAAGGGACAAAAGCAAAATTATTCGGAAAGTGAAAAAAAATCTGCGCTTAAGTGCTTCAAAACTAGTTAGTGAGCTTAGAAGAATTAAGCTCGAAAAATATGTCAGCCGAAACAGTTCGGAGAACGCTGAGGCAAGCTGGTTACAATGGAAGAGTAGCTAGAAAGAACCCATTTATCAACGAAAAGAATAGGAATAAACGAAAAACCTATGCAAGTGAGCTAATTTCTAAGGATAACATGGTGGAAGGATGTCATATTTGCTGATGAAAGCAAATTCAATCTGTAGAATTCCTACGGAAGAAATATGGTGTAGCGGAAAGCGAATAAAGAGTTTAATTTTGAAAATACAAGAGGTACAGTGAAACACGGCGGAGGCAACGTAATGAGGGTTGCATTTCGTCATATGGAGTCGGTAATCTAGTATTTATTGACTGTATCATGGACAAAAATCATTATTTAAATATACTCAAAAATAATTTAGTTCAAAGTGCTGAAAAAATGGAGCTTAATAATAATTTTAAGTTTTACCAAAAAAACAACCGCAAGCACAAGTCATGTATTGTGCAAGAATTTGTATTATACCGCTGCCCCAAAATTCTTCATCCGCCGCCCCAATCACCGGACCTTAATCCTATCGAGAATTTATGGGATGAATTGGATAGAAAAATTCGAAAAACGCCAATTACATCGATAGCCGAATTAAAACAAAGACTTGCAACTGAGTGGTCGAATATACCCATGGCGATTCTTTTATCAACAATCGAATTATCAAATCATAAAGTTAGTTATACCTAATGTCCGAATATTTTTGGGAGTCACTGTATTTTAATTCCATGTCAAAAAATTGTTGTACGAAATAAAGAAATACGTGATATGTCATACTTTTGTTCAATACTATATACAATGCAATATTATTTACTAAAAAAATTTGCTTTTTCCGAATTGATACTTTGTAATTGGACAACTATAAGAGATACGTTGGATCGAAGAGATTCTGTGTATGTACACTAGGCTGGCTTTCATGTTCCACTTTTGAATTTCTTTGATGGCACCCTTGTAGGATTGTTTAAAATAATTAAAAAAAAATTTTTGCAGAGTTTGAGTGCCTACAGATAACGGGAAAACGTGCCCCACGACCATTAAACAATAAAATAATTAATTTAAACTATTTATCGCGTCGAAAAATATATCAGAAAAACCCTGTAAATCTGGACAAGATGCGTCTTTCATGTTCTACATATTACTTTTTTCCGTAAAACAAACGGTTTTCGAAAAAACTGAGTAAAACGTTTAACCAAAGTCCAAAAGTTTTTTCTGAAATTTGAAAATTAAAATGTGGTTTCATTACCTTTTATTAATAAACATTAAGGAAAAATGCTTTTTTTAACTTGCGGAACTTATATTTTTTTTTAATTACAGATTATTTTGCCGGAGAAATGTGAAAACTATTCGGGTTCCACTTTGTTAAGAGTCAAGGCCTTATAAAGAGAACTGCGGTTAGAAAAATCCTCTAAAACGAACCGTTGAATAAATATGAGCAAATCCATGGGACCTGTCTCTGATCGATCGGACGAAAGGAGGGAAACAATGCGATAACGCATTGTCCGTCGCGGCGGCTGAGCCGGCCGGGCCCGGGCGTCTCTCTTTGCGCGTAGTGTCCTACAAACGCGTATTGTATTGTATTGCTTGCCTCGCCTGACGATGCGCGGTATATTGCTTGCTTCGCACGGACAACGATTCACGGATTTGCTCATATTTATTTAACAGTTCATTTCAGAGGATTTTTCTAAACGCAGTTTTCTTTATAAGCTTTGACCCTTGAGAAAGTAAATAGAACCAATCAATTTTTAAGACTTAAAAAAATAAAAAATTCATGTATGGAATCTCTGACAAAATATTCTGCAATTAAAAAAAAAATTAGTTCCACAAGTTAAAAAACAACGCATTTTTCACTAACGTTTATTGATGAAAGATAGTAAAACCACACTTTAACTTTGAAACAGAAAAAATTTTTGGATTTTGATCGTACGTTTTTTCAGTATTTTTTAAAAACCGTTTGTTTTACGACAAAAAGTAATAAGACATGAAGACGCATCTTGTCCAGATATACAAATATTGTCTCATATATTCTTCGACGCAATAAATAATGTAGAAGATATTCGGATTAGGATGTAGGAGATATTTCGAATTACTTTAATATTTAGCGGTCGTGTGTCACGTTTTCCCGTTATCTGTTATTAAGAAAAAAATGTTGGACAAGGGAAAATAAGAGCCGCCCTAATATATGTATATACAAATATAGAATACTTAATGCATATTCAGAAGCAAAAGTAATCTAAAAGTCGTCAGTCAAGAAATTTTCGCTTTTCAGAGAAATTTTGTACGTTTTTCTAAAAAAAGTATACAGAGCGAAATAATATACAGTGTAAATAAGTAGCACGTAACGTGATCACCTTAATTATTTTTTTTATTAGTGGACCAATCAATATTTTTGTCTCATAGATAATACGATTTTGAAGAAACTTCAAAATGATAATAAGTAGGGTAGTTTTTTCTATGTCTTTCTTTATAAATAATTTTTTGGAGTCACTTTGAATTTTTTTTATGTATCATGCTATAATTATCGTGCCCATTAATTAGTAGACAACGGGGCTAATTCAGCGAATTCAAATAGAAGCATTCTTTTAACCTAACGGAAGGTTACAGCGACAGAAACGTTCAGGCGAAAAGTAGTCCAAGAGAGATTGAAATTTAAGATTGTGGATATGGTACGTCATTCGTGTACAAAGTTACTTTCGAAAATTAACATTTTTCTTTATAACTTATTCTTAATTGTTTGAACAATGTTTTATCATTCAGATATGATAGAAAACTAGCATAATTTCTAGAATTTGTTGTTCATGTCGTAATAATTTTTATAATTCTACGCTAAAATTTGTATAATTCTCTATACTTAAATCATCCTTTAGATGGGGGATCTTCCTTTGTCAGTTCGAGCTGTCCGAGCGTTTTAAACGTGTTAAATTATGTTTAACCTTAGTATTTATCTAAATTACGTCTAACCCTAATTAGTGTTTGCAGACGTATGTAGCATACTTATAAATATGTATACAGGGTGGGGCAATAACTATGTCCACCTTGAATATCTCCGTTATTTATAATAAAATGAAAAAATGTTGTACACGAAACTTGCACGGTACAGAGGGGGACATATTGTGATACAAACATTTTTCGTGTGATTGGAGGCATAGAAGTGATTTCAAGGTCACCTTGATTTTTTTAAATAGAATATCCTATTTTTTGTACCATAAATCAATAGAATGTGAAATTCTGAGTATAAAAGTATTGACCTTCATACGTCCTAAACCTAATAGTTAATGAGATATTAGCAGTAGTTTGATACCTGTAAAGTCGTGTTGAAAGTTCGATGTCTCCGAGTGATTCGCGAAAACTACTGCTAATATCTCATTAACTATTAGGTTTAGGACGTATGAAGGTCAACACTTTTATACTCAGAATTTGATACTCTATTGATGCATGGTATAAAATGTAGGACATTCTATCAAAAGAAATCAAGGTGACCTTGAAATCACCTCTATGCCTCCAATCACACGAAAAATGTTAGTATCACAATATGTCCCCCTCTGTACCGTGCAAATTTCGTGTACAACATTTTTTCATTTTATTATAAATAACGGAGATATTCAAGGTGGACATAGTTATTGCCCCACCCAGTATATAGCAGTAGGATAATTAATTCTATGTCTATATTTCGTAGAAAATTACACACTTGACAGTCGGGAATACTTTTTTCTAAGAATCATCATGTTTTACTATTAATGAGAGTAATAATAATGCTATTTGAGAAATGAGCACACGAGGAAGCATATTTACAATACGTATGGTCAGTGTAAAAAGTGTTTGAGCACTCTTAAAAAGCCGATAACTATTTTACAATTGTACCAACCGACCTAACTTTTTCATGAGCAATTAGAAGCATGGGTTTACTAAATGACGAGCAAATATATTTTTGAAAAAATTGCAATTGATAGAAACTAACCGAAAGTATAAAAAAGGCACTTTTTTATTTGGGCCCGTAATAAAAATTTGAAATATGCGTTTTGTAGATTTATATTAGTTATACACATGCTGAAGATTTCATCGAAATCGGATCACACAGAAAAAAACGATACGCATCGAAAGTGATATACGAATCTGTGGATTCAACCAAAAGTCGTGAAAAACTACAATTTTCACCACTTTTAGCCGCTTGTAGCTCATGTCTATGTTATTCGATATTGATGGAATTTTTAGCATGTATATAAGTAATACAAATCGAGGAAACTCTTATTTTAAATTTTCATTACGGGCCCAAATTAAAAAGTTTTTAAAAGTGCCTTTTTTATTCTTTCATGTATTGTAATAACTATCAATTGCAATTTTTTCAAAAATATTTTTACACGCTATCAACCACGTTTTGTTGCTCACTTTCATTTAACTTCCTTTTCTACCAGACTAAATTTCATTATCCTTTTTAGTTCATTTCGTCTTTCTTCCACTCCATCTTCCACATATTTTACATATACCCTCCATCTTTTCCTTATACTCCTCTATGTTGTCCTTATCCCACAATTGCAACCTTATTATCTTCCGTTCCATTTGTTTTCTTTAGCTCTCTTCCTCTTCTCCTAATCTCACTTTTATGGAAGACAGCCTGATTCTGTCCTTTCATCCATTTGAAAGCTTTTAATCTCTTCCAATCCGCTGTTACTTACAATGACGTAATCTATCACCGATACCCCTTCTACCTACCTAAGTACATATGTAAACTCGCATTGTACAGCCCCTTCAGTGTTGCCATTTAAAAAAGGCCACCCTTCCTCTTCCACTAACTGTATCAACTTTTCTCCCGTCTACATTAATTTTCTTATCCTTGGTTTTCCTTTGCTCCATTTTCTCCTTCCCATCCTCTTTCTTTTGCCCTTTCATTAGTGTCTCCACCTTTTATTATTTTTTTATCTGCTTCCTCGTGTAATAATTTTTTTACGTCTTGTTTTAACCTCTTCAGTGCACCTGCGCAGTATACATATGTACTATCCAGATATTCCATACGGTACCTCTATTTATACTTACCTTTCTTTTAACCAGGCTCTGTTTTCCATTTTCTTCTTTTTGTACCACCCATCTTTTTTAAACCAATAATAATAAAAAAAATTTTTTTTAAATAACAGATTATTACATTCCTTTTTGCTTTACCCTTCTTTACTGCACTCCTAGTTGTTTGACATTTCTAAACACACCCTTTTGGCATTCTTTTTTTGTCTAACTTCCTCCGATTTTTGCTTTCTATCTCTATTTCTATCAGGTCTACAAAATTAAACTTTTTTACATATTCCCAAATCTTTGCATCTTTATTTAATAGTCCTGCGACATTCCAAAATATAATATTTCAACTTTTCTTCCTTTGTTTTTCGTGGCTGTTTGCTTCTCTGCATAAAATTTTTTTGAATTCTTTGAAATGTTTACAAAAAACATTACTCTTATTTCAGTTCAAATGAAATGATGTTGAAACATTAATAACGTTAAGTGAATGCAACTGCAACCTTAGACATTATTCCTCGAGCGCGAGCATTTTCAAACAAAGAAGTCACATACAACGTATTGTATGTACCTAGTGTTTTCCAACAAACTGGTTTTGTCATAATCAAAATGTATCGTAAGCAAATAAACATTATACACAATGATATTGCTACTGTTGTTTTAGCAACAGTAAATATTGATTTACACATTTACTTGGTAATTAGCACAAAATAATGGAATTAACCATACTTCAGTTAGAAAAATAACTGAAATGGAACAGATGTTATTTCTCTCGCATGCTTTATTGATATAAGGGCAAAGGTTAACTAACTGCGTCACAGCGTCTGTTGTATTTACTATAGATACCGAGGGTCAATCGTTTATTTTATAGCTAGGCTTTTTAGGCCCAAAAAGGCACTGGTAATATAATACCCAAAAGGCCATGTGTTTTAAACACGAAATAAAGCTAAGGGGCTGTCAGTCCGACTGGCCTGGGTTTCTTTTTCTTCTTTGCGTTCAGTTGACTTCGAGAAGCGTAAGAGAGCTGTTCTAGCAAGTTCAGTACATTTTACAAATCGTGTTTTATTTCTTTTATTCCTGCTTCCATAAGCCAATATTACAGCTTTATGACTACTCTAATAAGTATTGTTTCTTCGAAATTCCAATGATCAATTCATAAAATATTTCTGTCGTCATTTCTACGTTTACCTTTTCTTTCAACGTTTTTCCAACATTTGTTAACAACTTTCACTGCCAGCCCAGCAGCCTAAAACATTCTATAATATCAAAGTAATTTATTTAGTGAAATAAATACTAGAACATTAAGATTTATGATACTGAATATTCTCAGAATCTTCTTGCATTTCACAGATCTTGCACGATTTTTGTACAGTGAATGTATTATATTATATATGTCGGGGCGTGATGACAGTAATAAATTTGTTTTATTATTACAATGCGCAATGAGAAATGCGAGACAGGGTTCCTTACGAAAATGATCTGGATCCTTGTTGAATGTGATCACGAATACATACGCAGAATAGATACGTTCCTGATGGCTTGATCGAATGTCAATCGCAACAGGCCATGCGGTATGAAACACGGCAATATCGAAGAGGAATTGATTTTGCGTTGTCTTTTGATAGCCTTGGATGTGTTAACAAGGGATTGTTTTATCAGAAACGTGACGAGAAGAAAAGAAAGAATTAGAACATTCTGTGGCACCCGTGGGCTCATTTACGTCTTTCTTGCTGTGCCGCTAGTTCATAAACGAAAAGTATTTCCTGTGAGTTTGTGTGTGAATTGTTTGAGCAACGAGATGTGTGAACGTATGGGAGAAATTGACGGTCAACCTCCGACATATATATGTATTTTTATATTTTTTACAGTTTTTACATTCGGACAAATAATTCCATATTTCAGAAATAGGTAGTAGTTAAAGAGTTAAACATGTTCGACAATTAGTCAACAATTAGATTATACTTGAAATTATCGTTCCGCTGTCAGTTCCGAAGGTAGGGACCGGGTTTATTCGTGCCGGTGCGCAGTGTTTATCGCCGACTCGCTGAACCATACTGTTCTGGACATTACCGCTGAAAGATATTATCAGAACTTGTTACGGTTAAGGAAACCCCGAGTTGTTCTTAATTTATTTGTCACGAGCGTTTCATCCTAAACGAAAAATTTCTTCTCATCGCGGTCACGGGAGAAATCGGCGTGTACGTCGTCTCCTTCAGATTGAAACCAATTAGTACTTACGACATGGTATTCACAAACATTCGGAAACAGCTTGCTAAAAAATCGCAGACACTTCCAGTTCTCCGAATCACATGTACGAACAAGCTCATGTACCCGTTGATAGACGTTTGAATCATACGAACGAAAGACTCATGTTTCAATAGTCGTTTGGATCAATCGTATTTCCATAGACGAACTGTTAAGAATGAATCATTTGTTTGTAACACTCATACGCATACAATCACTTGCCTAATTGATAGCATACACTTTAAATCGAGAAACTTGAAGGATTAGTTTACTAGATTAAATATATGTATATACTTGAAATTACGAAAAAAATAATAAAAGTTGCTTTTTACCACTTTTTTTTTGGGCCTGTAACGAAAATTTAAAAGGTACGTTTTGTAGATTCATATCAGTTGTACAGGGTGGTCGGTTACAGGTGGTACAATCGGGGAGGAGGTGGTTCTACACAAAAAAGATAAGTCGGATATGTAAAATAAAATTTTTTCATACGAAGCTTTATTTTCGCAAAAATCGGAATGCAAATTCGTAGCGAGTGTCGAGACGAAACGACTCTGTATATATCGGGTAGTTTTAGGAAGCAACGTTCGAAAGAACGAACGTGATGTCTGTCTTCCGCTGATGATCGAAGTGTGTAGCCTTTGTATGCATATGTATATTCAACACCTTAATCTTTTATTAAATTCATTTCATATTATTAAGAGACGAGTTAGACCGCTATCCAGTTCCAACCCTACAACATATCATCTAGTAAACTAATCCTTCTAGCTAGGCAGAAAACTGAAATCGTTTGGTTCATTTATAAAAAAGTTATCCTGATTTAAAGTCTAAACTGTGTGCCATCAATTATGTGAATCACTGTACATTCATTCGACACATATTATGTAGTTGGCGAATATCCGTACATTAGCACGTACCGTTTTTAAGTATAATATCGCGCAACCAGCGTTCTACGGGTTTGCTTCAGTTGCCCAACATTAATTTAACGGGCAATACTCGTTGGGAATCGTGAGCCAGCCACGTACCATAATGGTTGCACTGTTACGATCACAGGTGGGTTTAAAAGAAACTAAAAACCCATTTTTGTGGCTACTTCTTTTTGCCGAAGGTACATTTACCAATACTGGCTACGCAAATAAATGTAGCATATTCCCAATCCAATTTGTTTGGTGAACCGTCAGAACTAACGGTTCCCAGAATTAATTTGCATATATTTTTCCGACACCTCGCAATGTTTTTGCCGAGAAAGGTGTTTTTCAGCAAAACTCTTTATATTTTTAAATAAATATTATTCTATTTCGATAAGAGCTGTCAAAGTAAAAAGGATTCCCATTGTTCTGTCAGCAGTTGACCCAGATCTGCTATATATCATTTAATTAATTCTCACACACTGTTTAGAAATGTTATAGTTACAACAGTAACACAATATTTAATCTATTTTCGCTTCATACTTGATTTCAAACAGTTATGTTTTATTTATTTTATATTTTAAACGAGTTGGGTCAAATTACAATTTGAAGTTGCTTATCTCATAGCATAAATCAGTTAGTAAATATTCTGTTAATTTTCTAGAAAGTAAATCTTTAATTAATATGTAAACATCTCTCTTCAAGTGCGTAGATTAACAAAGAAAACATTGGCCGGAACGTAATACTTATTGTAAATTTCTTAATTTTAGACATAAGATCTAACTTTTTAAAAAAAAACTGTGAACATTAACGAAACGGAGAGGCTGTACCTTTTAATAAACTGTTCTTATTGTAAGAAAACCACATTTCTTTGTAATATATGAAAGGATCGTTTACCTTGATGTGCCGCTGGTCTTTTCGATTTGTGTTCATTTAATGCTTGAATTGGCCACTCGATCACCTCAGATTGTTATACAGATTTAATCTTTTAAGTTATGCCCACTAAACTGAAGCCCGATACTAATTATAACAAGTTTTATAAGTTTAGCGAAATTACAGTACGAAACAGGTCGTCTGCTTGTGTACTACTTGACCCTACGTGATTTCACTTCTTTTGGAAACGTCGAAAGGTTGTGAAAGCACAATCTGGTTTAAGTTCTCGGTGCAGTAACAGCAAGAAATGTGCGTCATACTTGTTTCTATCCCTCCTTCCTGACGCAAATGGAAAGTCTAGAATCACAGTTCCTCCTTCGTATATGCGCGGCCTGTGAACTCTACATAATGTTGAGAGCCGTCTACTCGTCCTTGCCGTTATTAGGTTTCCGTAAACTCGCGTACTACCGGGAACAAAACAATACGACTCTAGTAGCAGTGATATCGGAATGAATGTATACATTTTTTACAGAATTTCATTTGCTGTCTCTGTGAATTACATGAACCATGAAAAATGATAAATTAAGCCTCCTGGCAATGAAGCATACAAACTGTACTCAAAGTACTCAAAATACGTTCATAGTCTAATATGTACTCGTTATCATTTCATAGTTACTCTAGTAAATTAATTTATAATTAAATTACTAATTATTAAAGAGAAAGAATCTTTGATCGTATATTATATTAGCACAGGCCTCGGAATTAAATGCTCAGTAGCGCATTAGGGTGATACTCATGTCAATAGATTTCCACATTGTTAATACGTTTCTTTTTTGTGACAGTAGATATAGAAAATAAATTCAGAAGATAAATTGTGAGAATAGTTTTTAATTGTATTCAAAATTCACATTGCAGTCAAAATTTAATTCACATCTGAGATAACTAAATAGATCGCGTGTACGATGCGAACAGCTATATCCAAACTTCCCGTAAATGTAGATTTTATCAATTTGTCAAGCACGTCTAAACGTGCACGAAGATTAAGTTATCCCGGATGTTTATAAGATTTGGGCGATTAAAAACTAATTTCAAAATTTATCTTCCGAATTTATTTTCCTTTATTTTCTACAGCTGTTGTCGAAATTATCGTGTAACATAATTGAATAGGTCTACAGAGGATACCATTGACAGAAAAAAACAAACGCATTACCAATAGTCATAATGGGTGATGCGGAAATCTACTGATACGAATGTCGCCCTAATCTGAGGAGCTCCGAGCACTAGGGCCGCCACAGGGAACGACACGTCGCGAGCACTTAATTCCGAGGCCTGAATCAGTACATGTATATTTTTACTTCATTCTTTTGTTTCCTTTAAATGTATTTAATAGTTTCATTGTTTTGTTTTTATTCCCACTACTCAGAATATAACGTTACATATTGAAAGTAATATAATAGTATAGTGTATTTGAATCAGCAAATATAAACAAAAATGATTGCACAAAACGACGGTTCTTACCAAATTTCAGAAATCGTTTACGCTCCAAATACCGAAAAAATGACAGGAACCAAACGCGTCCATGCATTACCACTTTCTCTCAAACCTTCGATACGATCAAAGTGAAGTAGTGTCCGTATCATTTTATAGCGAGCGAGCCATTGTATAGGTCATGACTTATACCTGTCCGATTGTAAAAATAGACATACGATTCCATTAGTTCCATCGACTAACAATTCCAGTAGTTTATGAAATTCTCCTTACGCAACAAAGATATTGGAACGATTACAATGATTACAACACATGAACAAATTTTCAAAAAAGTTTCGTCTTATGCCACTATATTCTCGGAGATTTGTTACACAGACTTTATTTTTCTATCTATACTATCTTCGAAGCTAATAGTATTTGATTTAATAAAATTATATATCACCGTATTGCATAGCGATTTATTTGTAAACTTACTTCAGTGCACCGATTCAAGTTTTATTATTCTATACTATTCTATATATACATATTATTCTATATATATATATTGTTTCTATAGAAAATGTCAACATCAAAATCATAACTTCGCAATGAAATATTTACTACACAAGGAATTCTTTATCTGTGTTTAAATACATAACAATACATTTTTCAATTAATATTAATATAATATTCGAACACAATACTATTTCTGTATTTGTTGGTTGAGATGTTGAAAAGATGAGCCAGTTCTTGTTGATTAAAATGCAGAAACAATTACTTTCTAATAGTAACAGTAACTGAGTAACTGGTACGAATTAGATTAAAAAGTCAGAAAACATCAATAAATTCTACAATTGAATTGCAAATGTCACTAAAAGACGGGCGAGATTTTATTCCTTGAGACTATTTTTTAAAAAATTAGTGCGACAAATCATTAAATCGCAACTCTTCATAAAAAGTTTCGTAGGATAAGCATAGTCTAGCCTACCGTGTGGCGTCTAGCGTCTAGCTCTAGCTAGCGGAATCCACGTCAATCTTTATTGGTATCGTGTGCAACAATGCTTTTAGTTTGAAAGATAATCTCTGAAAATTTCAAATCGCTAATCCCTCATTTAAGGATAATACGATGGTGAAAATTAAAGAAAAACGAAAATATGTACTCAAAGTTACCAACTTCATTCCATATATTTCTTTCAAAATTGTGAGCAAATTATGAAAGGCGCAAAAAAATTTAATTTTTTAGGGGTAGAAGTTGCTAGCAACCTTTTGAGTGACATCCAGCAAAAATTTCAAGAATAATGTTCTGTTACCTATCTATACATGCATATGAAAGTTTCAAGATGAACGGATTGGCGGAACATAGTTCAATAATTGAAAAACAAAAGAGATTACGCTATATAATACATATACATACATACATATAGTATATGGTACACATACATATACATATGTATGGCGAACTCTGCGCGTGAGAAAGAAAATATTTCTCTGGACGCGGAAATTGTTTCTTTTCTAAGTACGCACTGTTGGTGGCTGGGTTGAAGGATTGGCCATAAAAATGACTATGGCCAGATCCTTGGCCAGGTGACTTAAAAGTCCTTGGCAGTAACGGTTACTGCCGTTATAGAAACGTTGGTTTGGGGGAGAAACTTTCCCCTTGTCCTTGAGGAACAAGGGTTTTTCCTTTCTTAAAGGTTTTCTGGGACGTCACCAACTCGGCCACAAAAATAAGATCCCTCGAGCAGTCAGAAAGCTTACGAGAGTCATCGAGTAAGCATCGAAGTGCTAAAACGCTATCCGTTACGATCGAGTTCCCTTACTCGTTACGGTAAAGAGTCATTATCGGGATTTCGTTGTTATCGTTCTTGTTATACTTTCCGTTGTTTGTTATATTTCTTTCTCGTTATTATTTGTGTTGTTATTGTAAAATAAATACGATTTTTTACTCGTTACGTATGCGCCACTTCTATTGACTACTTTACCGACTTTAAATTCTAAAGTACGCTCTTCCGATCGCGATCTTAGTGTGTGTGAAGTGTAAATAAATATAATCACGCGCAATATTTACCAAAAAAGTAAATTTATAATAATATGATATGTATATATTTAAATAACAGTGAAAGTACGTAATAGCATTTTTCGTATGATTTCCTTCACATGTGTGTGAATTTGTGCTTCTTGATATTCGCTATACTCATATGCGCACATGATCTCTTAAAAAGAATACATTTACAATTAGACATAAAAATATATATGCAATAAATTCTTGTCATTGGGCTAACTCTGTAGTTATTGGGCTTTAAACATCGAGCGACGTTTATCAAACATGCATTTCTTGCAACCCGATATACCATTAAGTATAATGCAATTGTAATAGCATGCCACCCTTTCATCGTAGTTTTTCTATCACTTTTCAATGCAGTGAGGTAGTAAGTACATGCCACTTTATTACTTGGATCACTCCAAGTAATAAAATTAGTAGGGTGGACAACGTGAAGGCGTGAAAGAAAGTCTCATCCACCTTTGGGTACATGAAATGTTTACTAATCAGCATATGTATATGATCATAAACATCACAATAAAATACACAAAATTATATGTTTACATATTTTATTAAGTAAAACAACATTGAGTATACTTTGAATCGTGAAAAAAACGAATAAATCAAGAAAAAAAATGTTGAATAACGAATGATAGATAAGAAAATTTTATTCATTATTCGAAGTGTATTTCCTCCTAGCGTCGAATAAAATTTTCATCTTTTATCTGCATCTTTATTCGAAGGCTCTGAATAAATCTTAACTTTTTAATAAATCATAACTTTTGCCCAGAGTTGGGCATTATTTAGGTAAAAAATTATTTAAATAACGATTCGAATAAAAGATATCTTCATCTTTATTCGTTATTCGAAGGTTCGAATAAAAAAAGTATCTTTATTCGACGAGTATCGAATAAATAATTTTATTCGACGATTAAAAATAAGATAAGTGTGCATAAAAGGTTTCACCACACCGATTTTGATGACATTTAAATATGTTGTAGAACTCAACATTCTGAACAACTTTTTCCTAAACATGTAACCGCCGCTCAGTCTTAGTTTTTGAGGTATTTGCGAAAAACTGCAGCTACTACTACATTGAATTTTGCCTAAACGTGCACGTCCAAGCTGTGCGTATGCGTCAGTTCGTCAACTGTTTCTACACACGTATCACTACGATCGTCAAACGATCTATTTATCGCTATATGTCGAATATATCTATATGTCGAATAAATTCTTCAGAAAGAATAGCAGACATTGAAGAGACAGTCTAATATTGTGAAATACCTACAGTGAAGTATAGTATATGTATATGTAGTATACATTATTGTAAAATCATCATGAAATTATGAAAATTATGAATTTGTAAGTATATGCAGTGATCACGAGAAATTATTGGATTTTTTAATTACAAAAAATGTAATTCACAGAACATTCAATTGTACTAAGTGCAATCAGCCCATGGCATTTATTCGGAAGAGCTTAAAATTTCAGGTATTTATTTTGGAACAAAATATTTTCATTAACTTTGTTAAAATCGGTAAGGTCTACTTTAGATTGTACACTTTCCATATTTCACTGTCGAAGAACGAAGTGTGTAAAAACTAAAAATAAAAAATTGGTAAAACAGGAATGTAATATAATAATTAATGCATACCGAAACACGTGGTTCCAGAATGCTCATTTAAAAATTCAAGATATATTCCGATTTGTAGCATATCATATAATGCTTCGACCCCCACGTCAATGTTTTATTAATAATAAATTGAATATAACGAACCACACAACCGTTGACTGGGCGAGTTTTTGTAGAGAGCTATGCGTTTTGTGGATGGAAAAACATTCAGTTATGTTAGGAGGTTAAAACGAGATAGTGGAGATAGATGAAGCGAAAATGGGTAAAGAAAATATAATGTAGGTCGTCTTATTATCCGTCAGTGGATTTTCGGAGGGTTTCAGCGGTCAACAAAAGGAATTTTTATAAAACCGGTAAAAGATCGCACTTTCGAGACGTTAATAAATGTTATAAAACAATGGTTTGAACCGAGAACGACCATAGTGTCAGACTGCTGGAAGGCTTACGATTATTTATATACGGAAGGTTACATACATTTAAAAGTGAACCACAAACTGAACTTCGTAGATCGGATAACCGAAGCCCATACTCAACATATTGAGCGTACTTGGCGTGAAACAAGGGCCAATATCCCTCGCTGTGGTACTCGTAGTTACCATTACATTGGCTATTTAGCAGAGTTTATGTTTCGCCATACATACAATTTTGATCATCGTATATCATCTAATAGAGGGCCAATATCCCTCGCTATGGTATACGCAGTTACCATTACATTGGATATTTAGCAGAGTTTACGTTTCACCATACATACAATTTTGATCATCGTATATCATCATTCTTTGATATAATGGCCGTCATATTCCCAGCCAATAATCAAGCATGAATACAATTGTAAGCTATTTTCGAGAGCCTCCCATGCTTTACCCCCTTCGCGAGACCCTGATAGGTTTGGTACGGCCATACATTTTTTTGCGAAGGGGGTAAGCATGACGAAATGCAAAAACGCACTTTGGGCACGTCCACTTGGGAACTTTCCCTTTTTTCGGCAAAACGTTTTCCACGTCGAGAGGATTGCGATCCGAATAAACCAGTCGCATAGTTTTTTTAATTTCATTATTCATCTCTTCCCGGTCAATCACCGATCCACCCGCCATCCATCCCTACACAATAAAAAATAATTATGTTTAATAATTATTCTGTATTTTCTTCACTAACTCGGTACCACTCTCGTCTTCGGACTCGCGTAATGCAAAAATAAAATATAAAACATTATGCGTTGAATTTTATGTTACTAACACACACCCATACAGTGTTTCTGAGAAGAAACGGCTAACGACTGTGGATAATCCGAAAAGTTTGTTTTAAGAGCAATTGGAAATGCCATTAGTCTGAGTCAGGTTAGGCTAGATAACTAAAGTTGTTGTTAATCTGGAAGTGGAGTTTAATAACAAAACGTGGGAAATTATCTAGCCAAATGTAACTCAGGCTAATGTGATCTCCGCTCGCTCTTAAAATAAACTTTTCGGGTTATCCACAGTCGTATCTTCTTAGAAACACTATGTAGATGTTTGTGGTGTCGTCGTAGTATGTACGCATTTTTCACCATCATATGTTTTAAAAAGTTCACGCGCTTTATGGATCGTTCGACGATCGTAGTGATATACGTATGTACAGGGTGTCACAAAATTATATGTCAACGCGGCTTGCCGAAGGTTCGTTCTTTATTTTCCACCACTTCTCCTACCATTGGGGGTGATGGTCACTTAAAAAATATCTGTTCCCATTGGCCCAGGAAAGACACACCCCCATGGAGAATTCAGGCTAAATATCGGTGTTCGGCAAGCGCGCGGGTAGATTAGCGAAACACACCGCAGTTCTAACACTTCTTTTGCGGCCACTAATCATTCAGTCCTTACGGAATATTCAGACAAGAGTAGTTACTTTTGTAATAATCAATCGCGCTAATACTCAGATACACAGTTCATACAGTCTACAAGTTTTTCTGTCGTTAAATAAAGTGTTTTTGTTCTTGTTAAGTTAAAATCAATCCTGGTGACCATATTATTCAAAATCCCCTCCCGAACATTTGCACCACATCATTCGGCGCGATCAGATTGAGATTCCGCAATATGACGTCTTGGTCACCAAATTGTTGATCTGGAATTTCTGCTGGGCGTAATCGCTTTCCATTAATTCGCACTACGTTTCTATATATTTCCCGAGCTAATACGTAGTTCCCTGCTGCTTCGTCAATAGCACGTAACATGTGCCGTAAATTTAAATATTTTCTGGAAGGCATGTTTCTCAATCGCTTGTTTACGATAGACTAAATCGTCAATACTAGCCGCGATAATGAATCGCGTAAAAAACTATCAGCTATATGGCCGTAGTCGTTTCAACCAAAATATTTCGCATGACCACATTCGGCGGGTACCATCAGTAAGCTACCTCGTTGGGTATGAAATTATCGGAATCATGATACTCCTGTTTCCCTAACTACAGAATGAATAATATAAGAATAATATAAGAATAATATGAGAATGAATAATATAAGAAATGCAACATCATTTTTTAAGAGAACAGTTGAGATGCGACCCATGGTTTCTTTCACGAAGTTGATCCTTAGGACCAGTAGAACACGATCAAATAAAAAAATGTTGTTTTTTTTATCTTGATTTTCAAGGTCAAGGTCAATTTTGTGGGGTTTTTTATGTCAATTTCCACCAAATCGTAGGTGTAGAATCACGCTATGGTGGCCGTGACATATAATTTTGTGACACCCTGTACATATGAGTTTGTAGCAACCGTTGACGTGTGGTTGCATCATGCTGACGCATACGTACAGCACGGATGTGCACGTGTAGGCAAAATTCAATGTGAATACGTACTAGTAGCTGCTGTTTTTCGCAAATATCTCAAGTACTAAGGCTGAGCGGCGGTTACATGTATAGGAAAAAGTTGTTCAGAATCTTCATCCTGACAACATATGTAAATTTCATCAAAATCGGTGAGGTGAGATCTTTTATGCACAATGCCAAAAATATTTTTTTCTATTATTCATTTTATTTATTATTTATTTTATTAAGTTGTAGAGATTATTCCGATGAAAATGAGTCCAAACACGACATCATTCGGACTATCTTCAATAAATTTGTAATTTTTATCATAACATTACGTATCAATAAAAATTGTTCGATCAGATTCGAGTTTGGACTCATTTTCATCAGGAAATGCACCTCAATTCACTCTTAATAATTTTATCAGGGTAGTTCCTGAACACATTTCATATTGTAAAATATGAAAACCAGTGTTTTCGTTTAGCACATTTCATATTGTAAAATATCATTTTTTGTTCATTGTATTACTTTTGATTCCACTGATTATTCTATCATAGAATAAATCTTCCCATAACTTTTTCCAACTCTAATAAACGCGTTACCGAGCGTCGAGCTTCAAACGTCGAAGCCTCAACGACTGACAAAAACGGCATACAATGTAAGCCGTAAGCAGATCATGAAATACACACAAGTGAAGGTTTAAATTTTTAGGTTTTTCAATATATGTAGTACATTTATAAAATTATAACGAGTGATTTGAGATGCTTTTCCTGATGAATCTGAGTTCAAACTCGGTTGTAATCGAACAATTTTTATCAATACGTAATGTTATAATAAAAATTATAATCTTATTGAAGATAGTCCAAGTGATGTCGTATTTCGACATATTTTCATCGGGATAATCTCTACAACTTATTTGTATTAAAAATATATAAAGGTTTAATGAGTGCAAGTGCAGCGCTCGTCAGAACTCATCGCTGTTTATTCGAGCTGGCAAAATTTATTCAAAGAGTTATTCGAAGCCTTTATTTAACGGATAAATTCTCGTCGAATAAAAATACTTATTCGATACTCGTCGAAGAAAGATACTTTCTTTATTCGAACAACGAATAAAAATTTGTTTATCTTTTATTCGTTATTCGAAATTTCTATTTGGATAAACATTTTGCCCAACTCAGCCTCCAACGCACACGTGTAACAAGCGTAACGGAATTAAAAGGACATAATATTCTTGTGTTTCATACATCATTTATAGAATCCACGACATGAGACATCAAATTCTATCAATAACAGCGCCGTTATGGAATATAAGTTCTGCAGTACTAGTTTTGGTCGATACGGTACGATAGATACATATACAGGGTGAATTCGATAAAGCAGGACACCTAAATATCTCCGTTACTTTTCGTTGTACAAAAAAAAATTCGTAGGACAAAGTTACACTGTTTGAAGGGCCACATATAACGGTGTAAGGGAAAAAAATTTCAAGATCATTTTTATGAGATTTCAAGGTTATCAATGTTTTTTTAAATGGAATAATATATTTTCGTTAACGTAATGTTGTAGCTGACAAAATAACGAATTCATGCATGTAACACAATATGACCTTCAAATGACCTTCAACCCAGAAAAATGGTATAAATAAAATTCAACGTGTAAGATTCATTTGATGTATTTCTGTTACGCCAATGTTCAAAAATACATCCCTTGAGCTGCTATACATTCAAATATATCGCAATACACAACATAATAACAGATTCGGTGTTGACAGGAGGACAATTATTATATACCTTCACCTATACGTTCCTACAGAATCGTGTTTATCCACTACTAAGTACTCAGAAGACCTTGCTATCAGATTTCCATAGTTTTTAAGATTTCTCGATCAGTTGATCGATGAACGTTTCACAATGCGTTACTCGAAGGAAGATAAGCTTGATATGATTTTCATTTATGAAGAAAGTCGACCGTGCAGTTGTACAAGGACCGATTTCCTAATCGTAATTGTCCAATTTTATTTATACCATTTTTGTTTAAGAGAAGCCGTGCAGTTGTACAAGGACCGATTTCCTAATCGTAATTGTGAATTTTATTTATACCATTTTTCTGGGTTGAAGGTCATTTGAAGCTCATATTGTCTTACATGCATGAATTCGTTATTTCATCAGCTACAACATTACGTTAACGAAAATATATCATT
The DNA here is from genome assembly GCA_028454225.1 of Lasioglossum leucozonium. Classification (NCBI taxonomy): domain Eukaryota; kingdom Metazoa; phylum Arthropoda; class Insecta; order Hymenoptera; family Halictidae; genus Lasioglossum; species Lasioglossum leucozonium. Next base: position 17,683,369 of record CM052218.1, on the reverse strand, counting down.
CCATTTAAAAAAACATCGATAACCTTGAAATCTCATAAAAATGACCTTGACATTTTTTTTCCCTTACACCGTTATATGTGGCCCTTCAAACAGTGTAACTTTGTCCTACGAAGTTTTTTTGTATAACGAAAAGTAACGGAGATGTTTAAGTGTCCTGCTTTATCTAATTCACCCTGTATTCCCCCGGAAAGAAGGCGAGAAAGCCCAACATGAACAGCGCGTCTACAACCTCGCTACTACTCGCATCTGGAGACAGAATGGCGCGAACTTCATATGAGAGAAATAGGAAGGTGATAGAAAACTATCAAAATAGTTTTCAAAAGTTTCGTATACTAGTCAGAATACTTTTTAGACGAAATACGACAAATGGATGTTTTTTGTCAAATCTAAACGCAGCCCACACCATTAAGTTAGCTGTGTCATCAAAATTACGGCTCATTGCAATATTTCTTTCTTCTGACAATTCACCCATTGTCTTGTAACTTTATATTATATAAACGCGGCATTTAAATTCTGCTGCATCAAGGAAAAAATCAAAACAGATCGAAGTATAAACATAAAAGAGCAATTGAAATATTCCACATAGACTTAATATCAACGAAACATTTACACAAACAACAAAAAGCAACAAAATTAGTAGCATTTCTAAAATATAAATAAAAATGAAGGTGGCTGACGTGACGCGATTTTGATTCTTTCGTAGTGATGACAAAGTTAATACACTAACTACACAACTAAACCCACAATATTTAAAGGTGTGCTATCTTTTTCTCACAACGCATATAAGTCAATATAATCATTCATTAAGGGTATGCCATTAAAAGTTTAACGTAAATATGTTATAAAATATCACATTTATATAAAAAGAAAATGTCAAGTGCACATCATTACTCTTTTTAGCTAGTATAAATGCATACAATATATTTGTTCCTTGTTATTTACAGTGCATTCATGCTATTCAATGTGTGCTCTACACACATATATACAGCGTGTTAATTTAAACTCGAACACCTACATTATTATATTTCCGCTAATATTTAAAGTAAGAAAAATAGCTAAATAGGATGTACATGGTTTTAAGGCAAGCAACAGATGGTGATAAAAAATCCTTTGAAGGTCATTTTAACAGTTGTTTTCAAGGTCACCGTATTTTTTTATAATGCTATGTGGTAGTCGGCTTCAAGATGAGTTCAACCAGCTATACACTATGATCTTAAAAGTGACCTTGAAGGCGAAAAAATCAGTTTCAGTTTGAAGAATAGAAAAGTAATAAAACGAAAAGGATAATATCACCTTATTTTATTAATTACTTAAAATGCTGGCTGTCATTCTCTTCTCGTGTACAGACGTGTCTTGCTGCTGACGGCCAGCATTTTGAGCAACTAATAAAATAAGATAGTATTACCCTTTTAAGTACGGTGACTTTGAGAAATCCGTTAAAATGACCTTCAAAGGATTTTTTTTATTATCATCTGATGTGCGCTTTAAAACTATGTACATCCTATTTAGTTATTTTTTCTTACTTGTAATAGTAGCGAAAATAATGTAGGTCGTAGGTGTTCGAGTTAAAATTAACACTCTGTATTTACATATGTTTCCCTAACTATCCAGTGAAAAAAGTTATTTTAATATGCTAGCGAAAGACGAAACTTTACGTGAAAAATATAGTTGCCAATCAATTTTTCTTTTATAACTACAATTCTTCTATAAACCGTTACATTCTCCTAATATAAAAATAAATAATAAGTCCCAGTATAGTTATGAGTGTGGTACTTCTGTTTGCGTCTTCAGGAAAAAAGAAAACCACAACAATCAAATGTTATTGAACGTACTTACGTCATCTTACGAGATCTTACTTTAGCATTGTCACTCAAAAAATAGTAGATGGTATTACAACCTAAATGTGACACCATTGTTAGTATGAATAATGAAATATTGCAAAATGTCGGAATTCTTCCGTAGAAAAGTGAATTTGCTGATCACAAGAACGTAAATGTCACTGAATCTAATAGAAAAATAACGTCAGAGTTCAGAAAAAAACTTTGTTATTTTCTAGTTAGACGGAATCGAATGTTTTTGTGGAGCACAAATTAACGTTGTTAACTCCGATAGATCGACAGAACTAAAATACTATCCACGTGCCGTGCCTGGTAATTGAAAAAAATCTGTTGCAGCAAAAATTCCTCTTTACTTATGTGTTTATTTATAAACACATTGATTTTAAATTTTGGAAAACATTTGAGCAATAATATACAAAATGATCGATTTCATAACAGTATAAAATCAATATTTATATTATAAATTAAATATTCATGATTTTGGCTTTATTCTAATACCGAATGTCAATTACAAATAATTAATGTTTCATACTAATAAGTAAATGTCAACAAGCGAGATTAATTAACTTTTCAAAATAATGTTTTCAACATATGTATACGTGGGTCTATTTGTTCTATTATGTCGATTTTCAAACAAATAGTAAATATTTTTCGAAAATTTACACATTTCCATTTTTGCATAATTTTCCTTTGCAAAATTGTCACGAAATATAAATAATACCAAGAATTAAATTATTACGTCAAATGATGCGACAGATGTTCCTGGTAAAGGTTGCCAATCGTGTTAAACTGTAGCTGGAAATCGTTATAAATATTACTTCTTTCGTGACTTACGACTGTTTAAATGGCATGTTACTATTTGACACTAATTTCGTATATTCGTTATGTAAATGTCAGTTCTATTATTTATCTAGTATCAATTAAAATTGCTCCTGTTTTATATAAAGGTAATCGTTGTTTAGCTCATGATATGCTTATGCAAATTCAAAGAATTGCACTTTATACGGTGCAATCAGTATTGGTGGAACTTGTTGTTTATTCTGTACCAGTGCGTGTGATATTTACGTTTCTTCTAACTATAACCATCTTCTGTATGACATACACGTATTTACATAAATGTCAGTCTATTAGCAAACGATGTAGAACGAATATGTCAATAAACATATTATTATTGAATTACAGTAGTAGAATTATTTTAATGTTATAACGTAAATGTATTTTTATAAAACTAAACTGGGTTATAAGAAACTGTGTTGCATATATGTAGTAATGTATATTATCACTTTAAATTTTGAACAAAAAGTACAATTACACTTTTTTAAAATTATTTGGTAGAAGTTCAAATTTTAGCACCGGGTAGTTAACCGGGTAGTTTTCACCATATCAGCTTCTTGAAAGTGATAGATATACTATTACGTCCGTGGCTCCACTGTACCTTAGGTAATCAGAAATTTTTGCTTTTTTTTTATCGCAATCCTGTAGATTTTAGCGAGAAAATGCCAAAAATCCAAGTTTCAATTCACGGAGATCAGTGGTTAAAAATTTATGAGTGTTTAAACTCGAATGATTTTCAGCATTTTTCACAGATAAAGGCGCTACCATGTTGTACAGTTAAAGCCGTCCGCTTAAACCATCATCTGCCAATTATTTACAAATTAACCGAGTTAATTACCGAGTTATTTATAAACTAACAATATTCAAAACCAAAATAAAATAAAAAATGTGGGACCAGGACCCCTCAGACTAACAAAATACCGTACGGAGATTGGGAATAATGGGAGGGTTCCGTGAATGAGCGCGTTAGGCCATGATCACAGTGGACCTGACTTCGTCCGACGTCCGACTTCGGCGCACATGCACGAGCGTTTCGAATGCTTCGGGAGACATGTGTTGGTGGCCGGTACAGCCGACCCCGTCGGCCGATGTTCTCGCAGTGGCCCGATGTCGGATTCTACTATAGAACGTGTACGCGTTCGATGTGTCTGATTGTTGGAATCCTGTAGGTTATGAAATAAGCTAATGCTGACAATCCGTAGTACGTGAATGAGAGAAAAACAGAAAATAGAGTTTATTACAGAAGTGAATATAAGAGGAGCTTCTCGCTCAAGCGCTTCAGTTCAACTGACAGTGATCGAACCTCGAAGCCTGTCCTCGGAGAACCACAGTCTTTACAGAGGTCTTTACATTGTAGTCAAAAACAGAAAATGGGAGAACCAGGTTCTCAGTATAAGGGACAGCGGCAGAGGAGACTTTTCTTTCGCACTCACACAAAATCCTAAATGCATACAATTTAACACGGACGAAAAACAAAATGATGCTATTTTCCTCCGACCATCGTCCGACTTCGGTTGTCCCGTGGGTTGGGTCCTATTGAGACCTCTCTCGAAGCACTTGAAAAGATTCGGCTACAGTAGACCCCGACTGTTTCGTGCGATTTCGGGCCACTGCGGCACCTTGGTGCCTCCCGAGGCATTCAAAACGCTCGTGCATGTGCGTAAACTCCTACAAAAATAATCAACATTTCTACAATAATTAGCCTAAATGTGACGTATATTTGTTAGCGTTAGTGGATACTTTCTCTTTTGAGATAGAATCTCATAAGCGCGTCTGAACGCAGCGTTTTGCGATCCCTGGGACCTCTTACGGTAGAATTGGAAAGAATCTTTCAGCCTATGTGTTTCTTGGAAATGACATTCCTCCATGTCCTTGAAACGCATGGAGTTTTCCTGGTCCTCTTGCTTTTGGGACAACTTTAGTGCGTTCACAAAGACCGGATAGATTATATTCGAGCGTCTTGTCGCCCCGGCCCGTTTACATTGAAATTTCTCACAAAGCCGCTTTTGAACCTCGTGCTTTTAGTACTCCGTAAACCACGTGTAATTTTTTACTCGTCTTCGAGTGTAGATTTACCCCCTGAAGTATTGACGAGTATTTATTAATCAACCTGTACATACATATAGCTGCTGTAGGGCATTAGGTGCCGGCTGCTGCCCAGCGTTAACATGATCGAGCGAGTCGCATACGACCCACGCGGCACAGAACCGAAAGTCTTAAGTCTTAAAAAAACGATACGGCACGGAACGTGTTAAAGGAACTCCCACCGCATATTCTTGCGAACAATATTATTGTCTCTGTTTGAATCACACCACTTACTTAGGGTCAGTTACGATATGTACGATCGGGACTTACAATAGTTAATGGAACAGTGAACAGGTTGAAACTGAAAGATTAACTTATTGACAATGCTTTACTGGGCTATGCTACAACTTCGGAGTTCGGCGTGAGTCTGGATTACAAGTCAAAGATTCACATTTTCATTAACTTTGACATCTAAGAAGTTTTTAGTTAAGAAATAATTGGAAGTAAGAAATAATTCTAAGAAGAAAGCCATAAGAACGTTTTTCCGGTAGCTAAGTCAGGTACAAGGTCTGTTGTATATCTTTTCGAACAATCAATCGTGCTTTCATTTCTAACGCGCAACTAAAGGAAGTGAATTTAATACATGCAAGTGTTAATGATGCATAACCAAGAAAACTTAAGTAAATACAATGCAAGAAGTATAGTGTTTATTTCGAAAAAAGATATTATCCAACTGAAGAAACAGTAAAATAAATATTATTCACAATACAAATACAATAATGTACTTTTTATTAGAATTTTTTAGTTCACAAGGAAAAGAAAAAAAGATTAATAATGCCATTATTATTACAAACAATCCCCCATGTAGCAACTGGTATAAATTATTGCTGCGCAGTCTAGACACAAACATCGTGGCGTCCCACAAAATAAAATGATATAGCAACATTTTTTGTACCGTATTTCGCGTAAATTTCAGGATTCGTCGAGTGTCAACAATTATACATATAGTCAAGTGCATATGTATAATCATATAATTCAATTAAATACATACAGTGACTCATATTAATACTCGGACACTTTTAAAAATCTCAAAAATTGCAATTGGTCTGAATTTCGAACAATAAATTAAATAAATGAAAGTTGTATTTCACAACATTTTTATGCGGGCTTATATTGAAAATTTAGAAGTATGTTTTGTAGATTTGTGTCAATTATATATACATACATATTCTGAAAATTTCATCAATATCGGTCAACGAAAACCGCAGATTATGCGACTATCTCAGGAAATTTCGCCCTTATGTGATCATTTTTGTACATGCTTTTACAGATATAGAAGCCTTCTTTTCACAGGTTTTTCTAAAAAATCCAACATTTTCGAGTAAAATGAAAAAACTGTTAATAATTTTTTTTAAGACATACGCAATTCTAACTGTGTTAGTTTATTGAGATTATTATCGAAAAAGAAATTATTAAGAAAAAATTTTAATTCTTCCTAAAGATTCGCAGTTTATTCATCATTTTCATGACCATGCTTGTATTGTGTAGTAAGTATTTCATTCCTGTCTGTAAATCAACATATCTGATTGTTTACCTAACAGTAAGAATGAACTACTGTGCATTGGTCGTTTACCATTCTATTAGTATGTGCATAAGTGAATACGGTTTTATGGTGCACTAATTGTTACCGAGAGGAATAAATTATGAACTCTTCGTTTCTAGTTGGGATTTCTCCTGGCAATAAATAAAAATAGTGAATGTTATGAAGTAATGGAAAGTTGCTAAATGAGTAATGGATCCATCTCAAGAAGAGCCAATACCATTAATATTTTGTCTTTAAGACAATCTCGAGTGAAAAAATATAATATTATGTGAGACTTTTATACTATAAATCAATTATTCTGTGGAAACATATCAATCATTTATAAGCTACGAACTAATAGAAAGTGTAGAGATATATGTTTGAAACTGGTTTAATTTGAGAAATGTGATCATGGGTTATAGGAATTTCTTAGGTACCTGTTAACGACGCGTCGCGCGTCGGTTTATTTCCGAGAAACATCGGAGTTCCACGTTTTTTTTTTCGGTGAATTTATGGAAGGATCGAGGGTAGAATATAGTCTTTTAAGACATAAGTTTTCGAACGGAAAAACTCCAGATGGCCAGCCACTTGAAGTTATGCAGTGACCAATTTGGATGCTTTTGTTGGCACGATGCTTAGGTAGTCGGGAATCTTTATGTATGGTAGATAATAATCTGATATATCGTAGCGATTTCTTAAAGTACAAAAAAAATAGTGTTCCCAACGGCAACAGAATGAAAATGCAAGGACATCTTTTGATGAAAGGACTGTGCTTGAGCGCTCAGTATTTATTATGTAACCTCAAAACCAGTGATGAGCAAAAAACAATTCAGAAAGTATTCGAATAACAAATATATTATCAACTGGTAATTAATTTCTTTTTCGAATGCGAAATATATGTTGTCTCGAATTGTCTAGACATCAAGTTTGGGTCCGTGCTGCGATCGAGTGGAACACTGTCATTTTTGAGTTGTTTGGCCCTTAGAATTAGTTACGGACTTGGGTACGGCTGAAAGTTAAGTGTCTTGTTTCGAATCGGGAAACACACCAGCACTCCACTCAATGACGATTGACGCATCGCAGAGCCACACTCAACGGAAGGGCGACACCAGTTTCGGGGAAAGATCCTTGAACAAAGGATCTTTGTGCAGCGTCTTACGAGACTTTCGTGAGAAAATGTAATCTCGGAGTCAGTGGGCATTGCAAAATTTTAGGATTACACCCCGAACTGGTGATTTGTCCCCTGCTTATCCCTACCAGGGAAATGATCTCTTTTCTAGCCATGGTAGGGATTTGCAGGAAAATCAGAACTGGTCCATCAAAAATAGTCGAATGTGTAACATCTTAGAACTTTGACCGGCCCAACAAGAACATTCGAACGTTTTTACATGTTAGAACTTTGGCCGGTAAAATAAGAACTTTCAGACTATTACATTTAGACGAACTAGAGCGTCAATTGCCTTAGAACCAGCGGCAATCGTAATTCGGACAACGCTCGAAACATATATTTAGAATTACGTGTTCGAAGGCTTTAACAAAACTTAAATCAATTCATTCTAAAAAAGTTTTCTACAAAGAGATGTCAACGCAAGAAACAATAAATTAATGGACGAAAAGGAGCCGTTGCTGCGCAATATTCAAAAAATTGGAAACAAGGCAGCTTTTAGGGTGCGTCCTTATGTGCATCCAATAGAAAAGAGCGGTCGCGGCTGCAGGATTTGTTTCCTTCTTCTCGGGGCGTCCAAAGCGCCAATGCGGTGCACGGGAAGAACGTCGCGTCGCTGTGACTCCACATATGAAACTAGCTTTTTTATGCCCAAATGTTTATGAAAAATAGTGTAAACACTACCAAATAATACGGTCAAGATGTCAGCTATCTCACACAACTTTACTTTGTGATTGTCCATCACGATTTTGAGGTTTTTTAACTGTTTTCTGGAGTAACAGCCTCGTTTGAACGATCAGAGCGTTCAGCATCATCTATGTCTATACGACCTCCTTTGAAATCAGCATACCACCGACAGATGATTGTTTTCGACGGAGCAGAGTCCGGATAACACTTTTCAAGCCATGCTACGTTTGAATGGTATTTTTACCCATTAAAAAACAATGTTTTATCAATACGTGAAACTCAGTTTTGTCCATTCTTTTGAAAATTGTAAACGTTACGTCACTTTAAGGGGGGAGCCCTATGTAAAAAGAAATTTTTTAGCATTTCTTTTTTTTCTTAAATCGATAGAAAATTTCCTCAGGAATACGATAAAAAAAGTTAGACAGCTATCAGAGGTGTTCTTTGTACGTTATTTTCAAAATAAAGTGAAGAGTTGTATTGAGCGCTTCGCTCGAACTCCGCTAAGCCGCTTCCTGGTTCAGGTAGTTGGGACCGTCTTATCCATTTTCAAGCCGTCATTCCACCATTATTATTAACAATTAAACTTAAAAAAAAATATTTTTTGTTACACTATAACAACAATAAATGATGCCTTAAATTTTAAATCAATCTACGCGTTACATTTAAAAAAAAAATTCTTGAAAAACAGGCCATATACATAGGGCTCCCCCCATAACCAATGTAGCTTGACAACAAATGGATGGAATGTCTTGAAATTTTAACAGGTATCGTTTGAAGGTTGGCAATAAGGTTGGTTAGTCCCGGGACTAATTGAGCGATGTGTTAGATATCTTCTTCCACATATTACGAAATCATAGTTTGATGAAGGTGTTACGAACATTTAAAAGATGTACACTATTTAAAAAATACTTAGTTAGAGAAATTTTTATTTAGTTTTGCATATTATTTTTAAATGTATTATGCACTTTTCACTTTCAGTGACTCTTTATTGTATAAAGCATTCATACATTACATAAAGAATTTATTTAGATTTTTCGGAATTTTGATTTCAATATGTGTTTGAATAAAGAGGATGATTTAATAATTTCTAATGGAAGCATGTTTTCAAATGTAATAATTTTGAAATAAAAAAAGGGGAACGGGGAATTTGTCCAGACGTGGTCAGGTTAGTGTTAATGATGTATAAGAAATTGATGGACAGTAATTGTATAACAAAAATTCGTAAAAATTGGTAAAACGTGTTGCAGTTAATGAATTATGATTATACTGCTATGTTTATTAATATTGATAAGCTACTATACTAAAGCAATTGAATTGTATAAATGCTAATAGTGTATTTAACGGCGCTTCCTGAAATAAGTGTAAAATGCATTTCAATTGTAAGTTGTGGCATACGTGTGGTAGTAATATAATTAAAAGTTTAAAAAGATCTCGGACTCAGCTAATTGTAGAAAGTGACGAAGAAAAGAACTGACGTGCTGTCAATGTTTTATGATCAATTATTGTCTACATGATCTATAGTAGTAATAATGTCTCATTGTAGTCATTATCAGCGACTGTGATGCATAAAACCTCTCAATAGTATATTTAAATTAAATTTGAAGTATATGTATAAGTATAAGTATATGTATTATATACATATTCAATTAAATATTAATAAATCAAATTTAATCAAACATTACATTAAATACCCTCTTACATATATATGTATACAATATACTTTTATTCGAAAACAAACACAGTAGTAGTAAAAGCAACTAACCAATAGATGCTATTTATGTATTTAAAAATAATCACTACATAATGTCCGCATAAACGAGTGAGAGGAGCCTGAACTTGTTCTATGACACTGCAAGGCCGTATGTAAAATAGATAATAACAGTATTACGTGGTGAATTAGAATGTGAAACTGTTTCATACGGTCATTTATTTTTGTTTCGTTAAAATTTGATTCATTAATCCTCCTACCAAATTGTCCACAAAATTTTGAAGTTAGATAATAAGTTAAATTGAACACTAATGAAGTATGTTTTAGGAAGCAAGATATGGGAAATGTTCAATAATATGTGAAACATAAAGTTGCTATTAGTTCATATATATTTGTAAAAAGTTTGTTTAAATTAGAATCATTTTTAAATAATACAATATTTAATATTTTAATTTTGGAGAGCATAAACATTTTGTGATTTGACTGTACAGTTACAATTACCAAGCTCTATTTCAATTTAGTTAATCCTATACTAATTGGCTCTTCACACAATAATTAATACGAAAAAGTAGAATGAATAGCATGTACTATATTTGTTGAGCTCAAACGAAGAATTGTGAATTAACGAAAGTTGCACTTAGTTGAAATGATACATTCGTTTGATTTTGTATGTTTATTGAATGTATAACACTTAATCTCACTGACAGGTTTGCGTGGTGGATACGATATTTTCGATTTGACGGTACGACACTTTCGGTTTGACGATACGATACTAACTGTGTTCGATATGATATTTCCTGTTTGCTGATTGACTTGGTACTGACTGTCGCGACGCTCGTCCGAACGTAAATTTTGGGGTGAAAATGGGGTGAAACGTAGTTATTGGTGGGTTCAATTTTCAGAGGTGAGGAAAACGGTAACGCCCTTGTCATTATTCATTATCAGGGACTGTGGGTGCCGAAGGGTATGACTCGAGCGGACCGTTCCACGAATTTCGATGGCCGTAGTAGGCAATAAACTAACGAAACGCTACGGACTTAACAAAGCATACTGAGAATGAAAAACTCGATGAATAAGACGATGAGGGCTGGCAAACAAATGAGCTAGGCACGAAATGTGGAAAGTTTGAAAATTAAGTAATTATGTCTCATGGCGCCGAGAATCTATTGTCGCTTCGCCATAAATTTCAATAAACCACGTTGTCAAATTGCGGTGCTCTGAAAGGACCCGTCTCTGGAATAGCATACAGAAAACATTTTTTGCGGACCACGTGGTGGTCACGCAAATATAGTGGTAATTAGATTTCAACGAATTCCGACAATATTTCATTGTATCGAAATACACGTGTATTGTAAAGGATATGGGGGGGAGGATGGGGCAGACCTACGTACCATGTGGCAAGACAAGCGAAGCAGTTGCAAGTCAGTCACGGAATAATGTCTACTCCAAATCCAATACATGGTCGTCCATTATCAGAAACTATGAAGTCATTAGTAGAAAATTTCTATCGTAGTGACGATGTAAGTAGAGTAATGCCAGGGAAGAAAGACGTTATTTCAATTTAAAAAAATGGATCTAGAGAGCATTTGCAAAAACGATTAATCCTAGGAAATCTTAAAGAAATTTATACATTTTTTAAGGAGAAACATCCCGTAGATGATTAGTAGAAGATTTCTACTCGCCGCTACCTAAAACGCGGGTACACCGCGCCCTTTTCCAGCACATTGTGACGATTACAAAAAAAACGCCATTTTGTTTAAGGGCTTATTTTGAAGAGAAAACTTCAGGGAATATAACCATATTTTTTTCAAAATTTACATTACTGGCCAAATTTGAAAAAAAACGTAAAACAAAAATTTGTTTATATTTTTCGATATTATAAAGTTAATTCTCGAGGATGAAAAAATTATTTTATAATAGCCCAATCCTTTCCGAACATAACAAAAAAAAATTTAGCTCAATCGGATAAATAGTTCCTGAGATAAAAATTCGGAAGTGAGGCCTATTTTCGCCAAAATGGGCAAAAATCGCATATTTCGAAGGCTTGTAATTTCCAAAAAAATTCGAAACCGGCAAAATGATGACTTAAACCCCCCCTAATTTCACATAGACAACAACATATTTCAATTAGAACAAAATCGTCGATGGTCGCCGCAAAAAGTGATCGATTTGGCGTGGAATGACCCCTCTACGCTTCCGTTTATAAAGAAACTACACCAGATTGTGGGCCTTAAAACTTCTTCTTATCTGACTATTTTTTTACATAACATGTAGTATTCAAGTAATTGTCATTTAAAGATTAAAACCGGTCACACTGTATATTAATATCCTTGTATATTGTAATATTATACATAAGATGTATAATGAAGAAAGTAATTTCTGTGGCTTTCTCAGATGCGGAACTATGTATGTATGTAGGACGTGAGTAAACACTTAAGTACTTGTGCTAATAAGTAGTGAAAGTGTAAATGCTACCAGTTTTCGTAGTTCGATAATTTTTGCTTCAAATTCTTCTTCGTGTTAATTCGTTTCACTGATCTTCATTCCCGGTAACGTATTTCGGTTTCAACTAACACAAAGTCGTTTTCATACACATTTATTACGAAAAAGCTATTTCACTCATTACGGCTTCACCCGTTGTAGATAATTATAATTAGTACTTTTCTAATTACTCTCAATTAGTATTTATCGAATCAATTTAATCGTTTGTAGTATGTACTAGCTGTTACTATTAGTGAACGTAATAGAATTGAATAACTATCACTTTTTTCCGCGTACGCCAATAATGATATACAGGGTGAGTCGCGTAACTTTATCACCTTGAATATCTCCGTTATTTATAATAACATGAAAGCATGTTATATAAGAAAATTGCACGGTACAGAAGGGGACATATTGTGATACAAACATTTTTCGTGTGGGTGGAGGCATAGAGGAGATTTCAAGGTCACCTTGATTTTTTAAAATGGAATGCTATATTTCTTTTATTGCAATGTGATAGCGGGTGTTTAGACGGCTTCATCCGCTGTCACATCGCAATAAAAGAAAATATAGCATTCCATTTAAAAAAATCAAGGTGACCTTGAAATCTCCTCTATGCTTCCGCCCACACGAAAAATATTTGTATCACTGTATGTTCCCCTCTCTACCGTGTAAGTTTGGTGTATAATATTTTTTCATATTATTACAAATAACGGAGGTATTCAAGGAGATAAAGTTACGTGACTTGCCCTGTATGTATGTACTTACTCATTCCCAATTGCGTCTTTACCAATAGGCTAACAATAAATAAATTAAATCGCACGGGGCGGAAAAGGTAACTAATCGGGGTTACCGAGAGTTGCGTATGTAAGTACAAACATATGTATATTTGGATTTAACGAATGTTTCAAAATTCTATGATTCTAAATTGAATCTTTAATTATCTACATTGTTTCTCTGAATATACAGAAGTAGAAATGGTCAATAGTGCATAATACATACATATATCTACAGCCTACAGAAAAGAAAAGAAATCCATTTTCTTTTTTCGATTAACTACGAGACGCTTTATAAAAAATCTGAAAAAAGTTAAGAACATTGCTTGCAATAATATACTATTGAAGTTATACATGTATACCACTGATATCTCAACAACTTCTATGAAAAATTTGCCTTCTTTGGAATTATGGAGAATTTCAATTTTTGTTAACTAGTAAACACATCTTTTCGGAATTGTCACTATGTATTATATCAAAAATGTTGTGCACATATAGCTGACAGAAACTAATTTAATCCAAAGACTTTATACCACATTTATTTCATACAAAAGTTAGGCAATGTATAGTATACATATAACTTTAACGATCTATTTATTATTTGTTATCTATCTAGTTTTTATTATTTGTTTTATATTTTTAGAAACTAATTATTCTAACTATGTGTTACAAAGTAATAAAGAAATTAAATAATAAGTTTTTATTAGAATTAGAAGTGTAACTATATTAAAAAATTTTATTAGAGTTTTACGATTTGCGAAGTATGAAAATTTTTACTATTACGTTACAAATTGTGGCAGGAAAGTTAGTGTGTAATTGGACGGTTGCCCTTAATAATTTGCATATATATATTAACAATTTATGATATATTTAGAATCTAGTTTTACAAGTTTGTTAACTTTAATACATCTCGCAACAAAAATTCTTAGTAGTTCTTTTCATGTTTCAGGAAAGGACAGCTCATTTTTGAAAACCAGCGCACAGGACTTAAACGTATATTATGAATCTTGAGACATCTTTCTAACCATCAACGGTGACGTAATAAACTGAGTTATCAGATTTGGAAGAAAACAAGGTGATAATTGAAAATAAAAAAGAAATTGAAATAAAAGTTTCAATTACATCAAAGACGACAAAGGAAAATAAAGAAAACTGAAGAGTTACTAGTGAGTATTGATTGAATTTGACAGAAAGAATAACGTATGTCCGCTGGCAACGTTTTAAGGATCAAAAAAGCCATGTGCATTTCCAAAAACGATGTTCGGAGAAGTGACGTGAGATAACACCTTCCTTATGTAACACACATCGTAGATTATCTATAACGAGATTTCTACGGTGCGGTGACGACAAACAGAGCACAAAACATTCAATCAACTTACGACGTATCCTGTTTTACCAGGGGAACACAATTTAAAAAAAAAATTGTAATATTCTTATGGTCTTGAATATTACGAATTATCTTAAATCATAGAACTGTTACAAGAGTACGCTTATGAGCGAATTAGTTGGTGTACACGTTTGAAGAGAATTGAAAAACTTGTTCGACGACCGATTTCTCAATAAGTTCAACATGAAGTTCATAGGGTCGTTGTTTGGGATCAGATCGCCCAAAACGATGGGCAAACAGTATATGAAAGTGGGACGAAACGCGCTTTTCGGTGTAAGGACAAACCAACACGATAGTCTCTGCACGGACAAAGTGCCCAAGCCTCTATCATTTCTACTTACCAAGAATGGAAAACTCAAACACGGTAAGATTTCTCTTATTAAGTAAATTAAGTACAGCGAAACTTCTATTAAACTGATGTACACTATATAGTACATACAGCAGCTCACAAAATACAGAATTTTTCGGACAGTTTCTTTTACTTATGTATATAAATACTATATCTGAACTATACTCATTAACCCAGTTTACCTCCAATACAAATGCCACATTTATCTGAAATAAATTCATTTCAACGAGACACCGTAGAAATTTTAATTTTTAATCGTTTTGAATTAATATACCATTTCCAGCACACTGTTATGTTCTCGTTTATTTAATACGTTTAGACGGACTTACTAGCAATTGCACGTGTATTCTCTTACAACTGGCTTTATGCACCACTTGTTGCGCGCCATCATGAGAGGGCTCTCTCCTACACACCTTACGCCTATGATCATATACATATGCGTATCACACATATGTGTGATATTAATGTGTCAATATTGTAGGATTTAGGAAAAATGAGGGAACCGCCGCGCCAGCGGGAATCGAACCCCGGCCTTTCTGCTGGTAACCGATCGGCTAACACGCTCACCCACGGAACCCTCCCATTATTCCTAATCTCCGTACGGTATTTTGTTGGTCTGGGGGGTACTGATACCACAATATTAATATGTATTTTATTCTTTGAATGTTCAAGCGTCCTCTGGGACCACAGTGCTACAATCCTAGTAAAATTTGTATATATTGAAAGCTATAACCGATTATCTCTTTGTAAATATTTTATTTTGTAAACTATATACAGAACTTAGAATCTAGGTTATATTGTTTTTAAGCCGCGAATGCCTGTAACAAGTGAAAGTTCTTTAACGTAGGAATAAGAACCGGGCAACCGAAAATATAAAGTGTCGGGTTAGGTCACTAGCGAGACTTGCACTCTGTCCAATTGGCCTGCAAGGGACCGCTTTGAAGCAGTCTTTCCTTCGACCTATTTGTCCGGTTAGCTGTCCACATAAGGGAGCGGCTGGTCAGAGCGAAAAACTTAGGAAAATTAGCTATTACTTCACCTGTCAGTATGTTCATCTATTGTTCATGTACTGTTCACCTGTCTTTATGCTACGCTGAGGGTCGACCGCTAGGAGTGGGGGTAGGTCCCGGTAAAGTGAAGTAGCGGGGATGCGACCGAGGCGCTACTCTGGTAGGCACACGGGTAGTAAATACTACTTAGTATGGTAATCCACATAAACATCCACGTTCATTTCAATTGGTAATGAGCATTCAAAGGTTGGAACTTGCAAGTATTTGTTATTTTATTTTGAATATGTTTTTTTAAATTGCCTGTTTTACTGAAAATTGCATATAAGAATATAAGAATCATATTGTGAAAACAAAGTAAGTAAGAAGTATTAATAAATAATGTATGACGAATACCATATTGTTTTACGAGCGGAATTCTCAATTGTTACGAGCCGGCGGTTAGGCAGGCTATACGTAAACGAGAATTGTTTAGTTTTTATGTAAACTCGTATCTGATAGAATTAACTAAATACAACTCGAGGGGCAAAAGTCTATTGTCCTAGAATACCAACTACTGGAAATTCGAAAACGTGAGAAATAACGATAAACTCTAATATGTTAATATATGTATGTAGATCTGTATTCTGTCATAAATTCCGGGTAATACAACTGGTTTGTTTAACTTATTACGAATTGTCTGTCTAATACTCTCACAATCAGTTTCAACGCACCGAGAAATGGGGGGGGGGGTGATCACTAATGGTATACATAGACATTGCCTGGTAAAACTGCTTGACGAGCACTTTGGTTACCCGATCTTGGACGACCTGCCTCTCGTCATTATACGATTCGTACCGCGTCTAGTTCACTTGAACAACCCGATTTTGAGGAGGATCCATGTCTGAATGTGTGAAATGCTTCTGTAATTTATATTCAAGAGCTCATCGAATACCGAATGCAATCGTGTAATATTTCATAGTTTTGATGGGATAAAGATAGAAATACTTGTATTTACAATATCACAGCCGATTAAAGAGTAAAAATATCTTCCTTTTTAGCTCGATGTGTCATTTGCAGCCTGCATATCCGCATTGTGTACAGTGTACAGTCCACTGCAGTTGAAGATAAATATTTCAACAATCGAACTATGAATTTTAGTGAAATATTGCTACAAGACCAAGTATTCGGTATTCGGTATTCCCTTGAATACAAATTACAGAAGTATTTCACATTTCATAACATGATCAAATACAATATGCCAATGTATTCGTCAACTGATTTATGTATGCAATTGTGGAAATGAAATTAAAGACTTTATTATAACCAATTTATTTCACACAACACGACACGACGTTTTTCTTTTACTTCACAAAATGCAATAACAACCAACAAACAGTCACACGTCTTATTTATACAATCACAGATCTCTATCTCACTCGCACACCTT
This sequence comes from Lasioglossum leucozonium, assembly GCA_028454225.1. Taxonomy (NCBI): domain Eukaryota; kingdom Metazoa; phylum Arthropoda; class Insecta; order Hymenoptera; family Halictidae; genus Lasioglossum; species Lasioglossum leucozonium. The sequence goes on along the minus strand of CM052218.1, from coordinate 17,666,101 downwards.
CTAGAACATTCGTTCATTACCATACGCTAATTTCATGTGTATCTGGAATATTCTAGTCTTTCTAAGGAATCAATAATTTAGAAATCAATATCTTTGAGAATATTCCAGATGCCATGAACATTCACACGCACATGTTCACCCGTCATTCAACTATTACACACACGCTCACTATTCATTCATGCATCCATCCCTACACAATAGAAGGATTTTCTAATGACATAATAATTAAATACAATATCTAAAGATATTTCACATTCGAAAACAATAAATTACAAATTAATAATGTACTCATCGTTCGAATATTTTTTCAAATGCTTTTTGCCTATCACTAATACAGTCTTATACAGTATTTCTAATTTCGACCGAAAGTTTCTCTCTATTGTATAATTTCTGAATTCCAAAGACAAATCAGTTTACAATCATGTAATATCTTACTCATCAGACCTACGTTGGAGATATGTAAACTGACCTACTCCTTTCTAAATAACTGTGAGTTAAAGATCTAAGTCATCTAAGAAAAGACTACATCTTTAAACTGCTTGTAATGTACTGTAATGTAATAATAATCAGTTTACAATCGACGTGCACGCTCGATTTAGAACGTTTGTAACTTCCATAATCTTTAAGATATCTAAAAAAATCTTCTACATATGTACGTTATCTAGAAGGGTCTTAGGAAACTAGTATCTAAACAATTGAATTATTTTGCTTGCGACAAAAAGCAAGAACCTCTCCAAAACACAATTACGACAGATTTATAATAGCGTGTGGTCACCCGCAACTAGTGTTTCTGATTTCTCAATGTTTTCCGTTTCTCGAGAAAGAGAAATACAATTTTGATTTCCCGATAATTCTCGAGAACAATCTCTTTTGAAAATTACATGTATAATTAAAGAGGAACACATAAAGGTCAATCAAACCTTTATTATTTATTAACTATCCGAATTTTTCTACACACAACGTATTATATTTGTTACGTACCGCGAACTGCCGAATCTTGCTTGACCGACGCTGATCACAAATTCGATTTCTAAGGAGGTATGCAAGGTGTTATAAAGCAACACTGAATGTTGTACTATCGTTTATTCGGTACCGATCTTTACAAGTCGGTGGCGCTGACGGTTCTGCTCGATGGTTCTTTTCTACAGCTAAATTTTGAAGGTTATTGGTGGAAAAACTATTAGGGGTAGGAGTAGGAACAGGAGTAGGAGTATGAGTGTGGGTGGTTGTAAATCTTAATTTCGAAGGTTTACATCTGTTTCTTCCGGGTGTACGCTTACGAGGTTGCAGTGGTAAAAAGGTGGACTTGGGGCCTACGGGTGGTCTCGAGGTACCGTAATAAATTGCAATTGTTCGTTGAGACCCTTGAGTCGCAGGTGAAAAAAGATGTGCAAATATGCACGGTTAGGTTTGTCTCCATCTGTTAGGGATCGCCACTAAATCAGCACATACCCAGGCCCACTGCAATATCCTCAACACGTGACTCCCAATCATTATTGTTTGTATATAAATTTTTTGTACATTTAGTAGTTAGCAAATAAAATATATTGATATTCAAACAATTATTATTAAATAAATAAAATATATAACTTCGATAGAACTTCTCATATGTGAACCTTAACATTCTGAACAACTTTTGTCAATATAACTATCCGTCGCTCGGACTTAGTTTCCGAGATAATTACGAAAAAGTCGACAAACGGATTGATGCATTTTTAACATAATGAGCAGTGTGTATCCATTAAATAATCTAGAAAAATAATTAAAATGATTATTTTGCATACTTATTGACTATTTTAAGTTCACCCTATATGTATAAGGAGAGTAAGATACTACTCCTGGATTTTCGTATGCGAGGCCTCTCTGCCTCCTCCACAAACCTAACGACAACTCATTCTATTCGCATAATGTTTGCATTGTAGCTGTATAGAAGGAGAACGATGTTTATCGTTATCCTCTCTCAATATGC
>CM052218.1:17650640-17664032 GCA_028454225.1 Lasioglossum leucozonium | reverse complement strand
AACGGTACCTAAAACGGACGTCCCATGGACGTACGGTGCTACCTGGGTAGTAATAAATTATTATTTCGTTTAAATTCCTTAACGCCGTATTCTCCACTTATTTACGACGCGACGTACTCGGAACATTTCTAGTTAATTTTTTTTTTTAAATAATACACTCTGCTTGCCAGTTGCCGGATGAAATATTCTTTGAAAGAATATTTTGCTAGAGGCCTTGTGGCACTAACATAGGCATCTCCTGAGGTGTAAGGTGAAGTAAACGATTTTGGGAACCCCTGGAGTTCTGGTAGTAGACGGCACGCTGTGCTTTTCTTTTCAGCATCTCGTGCACTCTCAATTGCGGGAAAAAGGTCAAAATGCTCGACGGTTTACGTATAAACGCTCGAAAAAGGCCTGAGAAATCGGACGATCACTGTTTCGTCGCGACTGCGTATGTCGCGATTGCGTGAAATGTTACTCGCCAAATTAATCTTGGGCAGCCGGTTCAATGACGTTCGAGTTATCGCAAAAACAATTAGTAATTATTGTAAACAGATATCACGTTAAAGAATGCGTTTCGTCCCGAATCTGCTAGGGGACTCATCAGTAAGGCTGATCTAGCAGGTCCTGTCCTATACGCTACCGCACGCGAGAAATTATAAAGGTACGACGCGGAATAAAGCGCTTTGAATTCGAATTGCTAGACAACGTAACAAAACGTTACAGTTATTATGAATATTAGACAAGACAACGGTTCGAGCGTTGTACTTGTCTACCCGAGGACTGTAAAGTGTCATGGCGTTCGAGTGTAGAGCTCAACTGTGTGAACTCGGCTTCCAGTCCTATCGCGGTGAGACAGAAAAATGCACTGATTGGTTCCTGCCGAAGTTGCATTTCCCAATCAGTGCACTCTTGGCTGTTTAGGCCTCCTTCCCGTGGCTCTGAATGAGGCCTTGGGAAGGAAGAGTGAGATGCATAGATAATTCGGTTGACGACGGGTCTCGGTAATTTGACCTTTCTTAACGGTCGCGGCGGTCCTTCGCAGGGACGAAATTTATGACACTCGAAACTGTAGAAAACCAAACATCTAGCAGATATGTCGACTGGTCGCCGAGTGCCAATAGTTCGATTGTTCTCAGTCACGAACGTGCCACAAATAATCTCCGAAGGAAACACACGTGAACTGTTCCTGCGCGACGGAACAGTGTTGTTGATAGCATGTGTCAAAACCAAGAAAACATATGTACACGTATGTATTATATGTACCGGCAAAGTGCAATGTAGTAGCATCGATATATTTCTGTTCATTTTGTAATTACTCATAAGCGACGGCTAAAACCTTTAGCAGATCACTCAGGAGGGTAAGCGTGAAGGTCAAACGTAATATTTACCAATAGTAATCTGATTAATGATTACAACTATCAGGTAGTCCGGTAATCGTGATTAATGAATATAAATGACCAAAGCAATCAAGTAATCAATTATCGGTCCTGATTAACTCAGTAATCATTAATCATGCAATGATTATTCTTTCTGATTATAATTAAATGAAAATTTTTTTCTTGTGGTAGTTATAATAATTCTGAACTGTTTTTAGAAAATCTGCATGTACTGTATAACTTAACAAAAAAATACATCGTCTACATAGCAAATTAATATTGAATTATCGCAACCGCCAGATTGCGATCACCAACAATAACATTCGTTTCCATATATGTATAATTATGTGTAACGTTAATTTTAGTAAAAGATAAATTAATCATTCGTTCCGAGATTATATAATACTAATTGTATGTATGTAATGATATTTGGTCCCCTCAGGATTTCAAATCTATTCCACCACCTCTCCCTTTATCAATCCTCAACTATCGCCTAATTTCAAGCGGGACCTACTTTTTATTAAGATGGGTTCCGAACCACCTATTTTGCCAACAACACGTGAAACGCACCCAGAGGGCCACTTTCCGGCTTTTTACCGAGCGGTCACCCATCCTAGTGCATCCCCCGCCCTACGCCGCTTAACTTCGGTGATCGAACGAGAACCGATGTTTTCAGCGAGGCAAGTTTACAAATTTTCAAATGTAATCATAGTTACTGATTTATTCTAGTAACGATTAATGATTATGATTACCATAATTACTTTCCGCAATCAGTTACAAAAATATTCACAAAATAATCGATTACTGTCCAACTCTGATATTCTGCAATGGACATAGCATTGATATGCATATATATAGCTTGTACATTTTTTCTTACGCTAGGCTAGATTAACATCCAGGAAAAATGTATCGGTTTCGTCGCAGAACATCTTGCGTAATATATGTAGGTCATATCGTTTCCTGTGCACTGTCTTTACTATCTTTTGTGATTCAGATATGTGTCCTACAGGAAAGAGTGTAAGCAAGTGTACAATATACTTTAATTGCGTTATATTCAATGTGTCAAAAAGATTGAACCATTTTTACTTAAAGCAATGTAATTATTTGAAAATGCAGAATTGTAAAACTAAATGAAAGCTTGAATTTTTCGCAAAATCAGACATAAATTCCGATTTATGCTACAATTTTAAACGTTGCAATAGCATGAACTATGCGGACGACTTACCTTATACGAGTACGCTTGTATTTCGAAGAATACGTTGAATTGGAAAGCCTACTACTGGGGGTTATAGGAAATGGAGGGGAACATCGGAATGCGCCGGTGAAACTTAGTTAGCTAAGTGAAGGCGTTAAGGCAATCTCAAGATTCATTCAATTTTTTCAAACGGTACACGAAGTACATTTTCGGCAATAAGACAGAACGTGACGAGATTAGTTCAAAGACCTCATCCAAAGGTGGAAACGCAACGTTACATCGCATACCGTTTAATATTCTTCCATCGACTTTAAATGTTCAGTAGTTAAAATGTTACACTCTTAAAACAAAATTATTTGACATGGCAAGCTTACAGACTGTACTATTAAATTGTGTAATAATCCGTTCGCGTTTGACATACTAGGTTTTCTTAAATGCAATGTATGTATGTATGTATGTGAAATGTGAGTGTAAAAGCTTTCTACGAAACTTTGTATCTATTTCCTCTCTAATCAGAATAATCATGCTTCCTTCCTTCTTCCTGCATTGGGATCAGGAAGAAATTCTTAACTCTTCTAAAGAAACTTGAATTATCATAAAAACTTCTCGTTTTCTCCATCCTAAGGAATGCATTTGTTACCTGGTTTCAGCTGAAACGTCGCGCCACTCCAACTAATAGACTTTATTGGCTATATAGAAAATTCTTTCAGTGAACTTGAAATAATCTTTTTCTTCTATCCAATGCTTTACCATACTATACACAGTTCTTGAAACAGTTAATTTTTTAACGAATACGGAATATATGAAAACATATAATGTACTAGTATGTTAATTTAAACTATTATTTGGGGTATCTAGCGTAAGTAGAAAATATTTAAGTAAAATTTGAATTTCAAGTGCAGCATTTTCTCATGACACCGTTACGTTGCACTAAAAAAGTTCTATACAATAGAGAATGCCGCTATTGTAAAATATATAACGTGTGTGCAAAAACATAAACTTCGAATCAAAATTCATAGTACAAATATTTTTTATGTATTATAATATAGCAACGTTCAGCTTCTATAGTACATTGATATATTACTTTCTCTTTTATATGTATGTATACAACTTTTTTAGTCGAACATAACACTGGCATGAGAGAATGCTGCACTTGAAATTTAAATTTCACTTAAATATTTTTTATATACGCTAGATACTCCAAATAATAGTTTAAATTAAAATACTAGTATACTATCGTATAATACTAGTATAATTCGCTTCTTATCCAAGTTATTTTTTATATAACATACACATTCAAGTAGTTGTCACTTGAAGATTAAAACCAGTCATCCTGCACGCATATGTATTTTCGTTATTGCACAACCGATAGGCTCAGGAAATCCCCTCTTCAAGGTTTAACTCTAAGGTTAGTGATACATCCGTGACAAGTTGCCGTATACTAATTCAGCCTCATTGACAAGTGCCAGTTCGAACGGTTCCTTCAATGTCGCTCATACCTTTCTACTTCTTCAATCTCACCATACCAGACTGATTAGCTGTAACTATCGTCAAGAGTTTCTCTCGACTCGAAAAGTTTCGAGAGAACGGATCCAATCTCCGTTACCACCTGCGACACCGTACCCCGCCACTGCACTGGTGGAAATAGCGATCGTAACCGTGAAGTGTGTTTGTGATAGTAAGGGACCAGCAGGAATGATGCGCAACGTATAATAGTGGGGTGACCTGCCTTCTACCACCTGTTCTACTAACCCACTGCACTTCAACCCACGTTATCATATATAACTGCTTGATCAAATATTGTTGGATTGACACGCATTCTGCCATTTCACCTATGTAAACTTAAAAAGAAGTCGCATAATCAATTTCTATAAATCACACAGTATTGGTGCTGATTACCTCTCCTTTGACTATATGAATTAACGTTTTCAAATTGATGCTATAAGCTTCGCTGAGAACGATTCTATCACAAGCATTCTTTGAACAATTACATACTGAAAGGAGCATACTATCCCGAAAACTTAAACAAATGGAGTTGATTGAATTTTTTTTTTATTTATAAGTATCATATTTTATAAAAAACCAAGATATTTCAGAAGAAAATACTAATCAACATCTTAACTACTGGTACACCCGACGCGACGCCCATTGATGAACGTTACTGCACTTCATTCCTATGCACTATAAATATTAGTGTTTATCGAATTACCTTATTAAACAGTTGTTGAAATTCTTTACGAAGAAAGTTATTACAAGATTCTTTTCATAATAATATAAGTCTCAAAGTTGAATAGTCAACACAAATTCTAGTAATATATATTCAACAGAATTTTTTTCAACTGATATCACAATACAAAAAGGAACACATCTACAAGAAAACAATAAGAAAGCTATACTTAATAAATTGTGAATCTAAAATCTAAAATCGTTAAATGCAACATTCATTTTGTTAATATTTAGTTAAATAAAATATATGAATGTGATAATCGATTAATAAGCTAGAAAAGAAAATAATAGATAGTGATGTTTTGATTAGTGATAGTGATAGTTGATTAGTTTCTTGCGTTAAACACGTAATAAAAATATAGAACCCGAATGATCTTACCCATTTTCTGGGATGCGTATAATGACCTCTAACATTATTTTTTTTTTGTAATATACCATTTTCCGAGAAAATGGCGCTTATTCAATTTCTACAGAGATTAAATCGTATAATATTTGATACTTTCTTAAAATTATAAAATCTTATAATTTCTAGGCATTGCTGTTTCGAAACTAATTTAACTTCCGGACAACTTTCCTTTGCCTGGTTTAAGATACATATGTAGATAAGATTTAATTGGACCTACCGTTAAAAATGTATTAATTCAACGAGAGAGCCTTAAATTAATATCCTTTTTACTTTTTAACATCCTTGATGTATGTACCTGATGTACCTTGATTCCTGGAATTCCGTTCTTGCGATTCAAATAATACGGATGAAAGCAACGGTATTAATAATTGATCTAACGAAGAGTAAGCGTCAAAGGAGAACACACCGCAAACGTAGGAAGTGAAAAGCCGCACGTCTCTCATCTTTCATCGCTCGATCCCGTTATCATTGCGGCTCGAGTCTGGTTGTAATTCAAAATTTCTCTATGAATGGTGCATGTACGATTATTTCATTGCATTCAAAAGATTCCATAATGCGAATAATTAAGACCGTCATGAATGAACTTCGCTAATAACAAGTAAAATATTCTGTTAGAATAATGATACACATGAGTGCTCGAGAAATGAAGTGGATGCGCTAATTACATTGTCTTCTTAAAATTAGTTTCGACTTATCTGCATTTCTTTCCATTTTGGTATCTTTTTCGCAAAAAAAATAATTAATAATCAACTAAAATCTGGTATATGTTGTTTAGTTAGCAATCATGTTTGAAATTCGGTATTTTTTTACTAAATTCTCATTATCCACGGTGAAAGCTACTTTTAACGACATAAAGAAATCTTTAAATTGTATAAGAAAAGTTAGACCACTAGGTGGATTGAGCTCAGAAAGTTAATATTACAACGTTCGATTTGAAACTGTAAACTACACGCGTAGATCAGAACTTTCTCTAATATGCGTATAGCCTCTGATACATATACTTTTGCTTGACTGCTAATATTTAGAAAATACGTTCTCTTTCAAGCATGACTATAGTACTAGACAGCGAATTTTATGCATTTATGGCAAAAATTGGTAGGTGCAATTTAAAACAGTAATAATATTAGAAAAATTTAAAGATACTGTTATATTATTTTCAACCTATTAAACATATTAAGAAAGGAAATAAATTTTTATTTCATTGCAATTTATCCTAATTCACATAAAATATTTTTATTTTGCATAAAGATTCGCTGTCTACTTATTATATTCGACATTGACGGTGAAGTACTCGAAGCAATTACACTTCTTTAAAAAAAAAAAAGAAAACGTATTATGAGGTGTAAAACTTTAGTATAGATTAAATGTTTCTGGCACTGTTGTTACTGTTGTTTCTGCTGTTTCTGTCGAAACTCTATTTTCTTCGATTTCTAAGCGTAAGGCTTTAATGACTTCCAAGAATGTGGGTTTCGATCTTGCACCTGCTAGAATGCCTACTTTGAGCAACATAGTTATCGAATGTCATTGCTTACGATGAAATTTCTTTTTGCTTACAGTTTTTGAACAAAAAACTTGGTAATGTTAAAATTTTCTTTTGGTTTAGTATTGCACATTATTAACCGCTAACAACAACTTCAAACTTTATACTGTACAACATTTTGCAAACTTAACTACATTGAACTAAAAAAGTGAACTGAAAGGTTGTAACATAGCAATCATCACGATTGATGGGAACGCACGTCATAATGTCCGAACGGTCATACAATATTGAAATCGTATCTGCCCAGGTAGCACCGTACGTCCCTAGGAAGTCCGTTTTCTCCCGTTTACGTCCATACGTCCTATGTCCGTTGCGGATGTCCCTGGGGCGTCCGTGGGACCAAAATTTCGTACGTTCCAGGGACATCCGTTTTTTTGGTTCTAAGGACATCCGTGGGACCTAAATTTCGGACGCCTCAGGGACATTTGTTTTTTTCGTCCTAAGGACATCCGTACGACTTAAATTTCGGACTTGGAACTTCAATTTTGTATGTCGTCGGAGTACTCACTTCTTACGCGTGAGACCTATATTAATACATATGTATATTCGAATTTCCTCATGTATTTCGAATACCATAATGAAATAATTCCTTAATGGAATATACATATATATTATAATAGTTAAGAGCTAGAGAGCGGATCTTTATACAAAATAAAAAATTTTTACTTGAGTTGCAACAAATAGCAGAAGTAAAATAGACATTTTTTTCTTAATTAATATGTTTAATAGGTCAAAAATAATATAACAGTATATAGTATTTTTTTTCTTAAAGAAAGCGCCCAGTGGCTCAAGTGATGAGGCTCGCGGTTACGACTCTTGTGATCCCGGGTTCGAATCCCTCGGCACTTGTGAGATTTTTTCTCAAGTGATATAAAAAAACGTGACACACACCGGGATGGTTCGCAATCAACCTTAATAAACTGTAGGTCCAACACGATGAATATTATTCAATAATATTTAATAATAAAAAATAAAATAAATAAAAAAAATAAATGGAAGGTGGAAAAAGGTGGAGCATTGTTAATGGAATTATAACCCTGAAGGGAATAATTAACAATAACCTAACCTATAGTATTTTTAAATTTTCATAATTTTTGATTTACTGTTTTTGAAATAATGCCAGCTATGTCCCACGAACGTTCAAATAACGTCCGTATGTCCCAGATATGTCGCAGAAAAATTCCACATACGTCCCAGGGACGTCCTAGATAGGTCCGCACGGGACGTTCTATGTACGTTACACTTTCTAACACTGACATCATTCGGACATTTCTGGGACGTATCTCGGACATATATCGGACATATCTAGGACATACGGACATGATTTGGATTTCCCGGGGACATAGGAAGGTCCGATTACGGACATACTTGGGACATCCATCGGACATCCGAGTGCTATCTGGGTGTGAAGTAATCAGCTATCCTAAATTATATTTTCCTTCTTAAATCTTATTTTGAAATGGTATATTTGAAACATATTATGGACCAACTATTATAGTTACAGATTAACAGTTATCTATAAACACGTAGGACATAAAATTGTACACATGTATACGACCAAACTGACATACAGTACTTGCGTCTTCAATTTATCAATATACAGTTTGTGAAATTGTATAATAGATACGTCAACAAATAGAATTAATAGGAATGTTGCATTTTCTTTGAAATCAACAGTATAACTAATTTAAACTTGTAGAACACGTATAGTTAGCTTTGACTTACATATAATTTCTTATATTGTATATGTATTACTTTCGTGAGTAACGTAGAAAAGATTTAAAACTTATGGAAACAAAGTGGTATGGTAAAATATGTAAGGAATGTCGAATGAAGTAACGTCGGAAGTGGGCAGCGTGCAGCTTGACAGCGCGACACGTATATGTAGTGCCTCCCGGAGAAAACCCATAAGGGTGCACCAAAATCAGGTAGCTAACACGCTGGCAACAAGGTGTCCTTACAGTTAAAATTTATCTGAGCGGCCACTCTGCAGTGACGCTCAGAGTGTACGCATCTTGTGCTTTAGAATAAATCGCATTCGGCTGACGGTTTCACCATCGATACTGGTTTTAATTCAATCCCCGCTTCAGTCATCTTTTCTATCCAAGTAGTATTATAATACATATAGTAAGCGTATATATATTTATTGAAGATATATGGTAAACAGCAAAGTAAGAAAAAAAATAATATGTAATGGCATTTGTTTTTAAATATCTTAACCTTATCCATATTTTAATTGCTCTTTCGCAATTTTATATACGAATATTTTTATGTCTCTAATAACTGGAGTATAGTTTAAATTTAAAATACAACTTTTCTTCGTTTGTGTCGAAAAAACAAACATTTTGTCACAATGTCCACGTTTTGGAATATATGTATACCTTACTGTATGTGTCACTGGTAATAACACTATCCCATTGTCTGATATACATATTATGACACTACAACCTCGTCCACTCAATTAAAAACGACATTATTGGATTAAAATCATTATTAATGAATTATTGAAAAATTTGTATATCTACTACATTATAAATACAATTTATAATTAGCATTTCGTCTACTACCATAATGAGATATATCATTCACTTTGAAAATGGCGAAGATTCTGATAATGAGCAAATATTGAATAATACTGAAAACATACACGAAAAGAACGTAAAATGAGAATACTATGAAAAAATGACTTACCGATGATAGTTTAGATATGGTATAATGTTAGGTATGGTGGCCTGTGTTTGTTAGAATACGCCAAAATATAATACATCTGAATTTCATAACTTAAACGCAAGAAATACGAAAAATAATTTCGCCTTATAAATGAATGTATGTACAAAATTTAATATTTTAAGAAATCGTGTGATTAATAATATCTAAGCGTTCGTATATTAAATGATAAAATTAATCATAAATTTATAAATTAAACAATTCATCTGTTAAAATTCCCAATTATGGAAAAGAAAAAAAAGATTGTCGGAGCTACTAATACATAGTATATAAATTTCTAATTTTTCTGGAAGTGTCGTAGTTTTCAAAAGGATGATGGAAACTCTATTAAAAATAGACACCGACCCTGTCTTGTCGCCTCAATTTCCTCATTACATGTCTAGGAGATGTGTGTAGTCGCTGTAGAACCCTATGACGTGTCCTCTATTATGAAAGAATTATATAAATATAATTGCTTTAATTAAAGTTGCTCGTTATGTGTACAACTTTCATCACTTAGAGACCTTGTCAAATGGTGTTATTAGAATATGTGTGTGTTTGCGTGTACAAGGTTTCATTCAATATTATTTTATTTGTTACGCTACTTTCAAGCGCCAGGAAGAAATTCATGTCAGTTTATTAGATATACATATATCCCGAAAAGTATTTTTCTTTTAAATATACATATACACTACTGAAACAAACACTCTGTATTTCGATATATTGTATGCAGTTTGCATACTTTACTGAAAACTCAAGTAATTATATCAACGATAAATTAAAAGACTTTTTCCAAAATATAGTATTTATTTAATAAATTCAGTTTCATTTTGTCGTGGATAAACGTTATTTATATCCTCCATGTATGTAGTATTAAAATGTAAAGGTTGCAGATATTTTAATGGTACTGTTCAGCTTATCTTTCTATACATATTGTACTATTCTTTCACTCCATTTATCATCAGTCTACTCGTATCAATGTATCTACTCGGCTTAGGTTTTCTTTTTCTCTATCACTGCAACCTATTCAAATAATAAGGAATACATACATATAACGTAATAGTTATAATTAAACAACGTGAAGAAACGTGCAAGAATTAAAATGAATGTAGAATACAATGGAATCATTGACACATAAAACTATGAGAATTTCTCATTTATTCATTTTATCCGAATTTTTTAATTTTCATTTATATCGTTAATTATTTTGGAGTTTATACTTGTTACTGTAACGTATTTTTGAATAATTTAGAAAATGCTTTTGTTATTGAACAACATGCTATTATAGAATTTCTAAATTTTCATTGAATTGTTTGATAACTATAATAACTTAAAAATGAATGTGATCTAATTAAACTGTAAGTGCGATAGACTAAAGCTTTATTTTCGTATAGTAAGAATGTTCAAAAACTACTTTTCACGATTTAATTATAAGAAACATTTGATTTAAGGTAAAGCTCGTTATGCGTTCGAACATTCGAAAAAAGTAACATAGGACAAGTGAAACTGCTTGAGCAAATGGAGAATGTTCTTACATTCATCGAGATACGAATACACGTACTATAATAACAGTATGATCTATATACATACGTACATATATGTATGTATCTGCAAGTGAGTGTAACGGCATTAATGATCAACTTTTCCTTTGCAAAGCAAAAATTTCACCTCGTTAATCACGACACTCTCACGAAGCTCTCCTACCTGACCGTCATCGGACCCTTCCGTCGGAATGCAGTCAGGGTTACAAAACCACACCTGTCCAAACATTTTTATCGGTGACGAATTTATGAAGTATGTATAAAGTTGCGCGCACACCGAAACCAAAGGGGTACTCATGTATACGCACTCAGACAATTTCGAGATCACTTTCACTCGCAACCGTTCTGAAAAACGCTGGAAGAAGCACAGTCAAGTGTAGCGCAGCGCAGGATTTTTGGTCCGATTGACTGGGGCTTCGTCACATTTTCGATATTACGTATTTCAATGGCTATTAGGTAATCCGATGAGATAACATCAAGACATGCAACATCGACCACCGATGTCCCCACACAACAGTGTTATTATATATCACCCTACCCACCTCGTGATTTCATTAACCCAGTGTGAGTCAAGAGATAAATATGCTCCGGGAGAAAAAAGTAGCACGCATTAAGATTACATCATTTTAATTTATTTTCATATTGCAACTGAAAATTTCTTAAACATCTCAACAAATTCCTTCTTTTTATACGTAACTTTTGTGGACAGTATCGAGTACGACGTACTCGACGTACAGTACGTTATTACATACATATAGGCATGCCCAAAACTAGTAACGAAATGAAAAATGTATTTGTACCAGTTTTTACCACAAAACTTTAAAAAATGTTAAATGTACTATCATTTTGTCCCAGAGTGTATACGAGTCAAGTAGTTGTTGACTTTCCTCCTGTGGTCAATTCGACATGTGGCGACTAAAGGCTTTTCCCCTTCTTCTTCATCTTACAAATATTTATTGACTTACTCTTTCACTACAGTTTTTGATTTGCAGAAATTAGGATGAAAAAAGAATTTCCTATTGAAACTTACAAACTTTTTGATTATACTCTGGACTTCGCCTTTACGCTGTTTTGTATTTGGATAAATAAGAAGGTAGATGTTCATAGGCTGCCGGTAGTGACCGCAGCGTAAGGTTACATAAGGATTCTATGAACTTCCAAATACAGATGTGTGTAAACTATAATACTAGAATCAAATTATAAAGAAATAGAATATCTTTCAAGAAGAGGAAATGCGTCTATTAATATTAGGTTAATGCTTGTATCAGTATCCAAATCTGTTTTAGTCATTTTAAATAATAAAAATGCACTAGAAATGATAAGGGTAAGGCAGGATTAAGGCAAAGTGCGTGTAAAATAAATCCTTCATGTCTCAAATTATATGCATCATTTTTATTTTTTGCGCCAAGATTTTTATTTTTTTCTGCCAAGACTATTCAAATAAAATCAATTAAGAATCTGAACTTAATTCATAGTAGCATTTTAATGAATGCGCTATGTTGGGTATTTGAGATGTAAAAGATTAAATTTTACCAAAGACATTGTACAATGTTTAACAATATAGTTGAAAAATATTTCAATAAATGATGCAAATCATTAGGCACTTACGAAAGGAAGAACTGTTTTTTAAACAAAGATAAAGAAGATGCAAAACATTTTTATCTCATTTTTCTATCATAGATTTTCACTCATAACCCAATAACATACCGAGCTAATTTTGCGTTCTGACGCTTTTTTCAGTCTGATAATACTATTATATGTGTGTAGAAATGGAGAGATTGCAGATGCAAGAAATGTGAAAAATCAGTGATACATAAGTACATATTTGATCGCCTTTAACCCCTTAACCCACCAATTAAAAATTCAAAAGCGCTCGGTTTTCTACCAATTTTTTAATTCTCTATTTTCTTAAAATACAAAAGGGCATTAACAAATCTTGAAAAAAACACAAAAGAATATTGCTTTATGCAAAGAAGATTAATAAAAAAAAAATTGAGAAGGATAAAAAAAAATATTGAAAAATAAGCTTTTAGTCTAAATTTACGACGGTATGGTAAATTTTGAAGTACTATGTCTAACGAGTATATTCGGTTGTATTTGTATAGAAAACCAAAACTGCAGGTCTCACGAGTTAACTCGGGCGCGTGGAAAAGAATCGTTTTCTTAAATCCGACTTCACTTGGGCAAGTACGCCAATTATAAGAGGTTAAAAAACAACTTTTAAATGTCGACCGCATGAAAATTACACTTTCATTTCTTTCATTCCATAAAATTTCAAAGTCAGTGAAATCAGGCTTGTGCGAGAACCCGAAATCTCGGGAAACCCGACGCTCGGGTCGGGTCGGGAATTCTCGGGCGAGAAATGTCAGGCTTCCGAAAGTATGATACGCTTCGGTTTCCCGAAAGTATCCCACTGCCTA
>CM052218.1:17626082-17650140 GCA_028454225.1 Lasioglossum leucozonium | reverse complement strand
CTTCGATTTTTGGCCACGTTTTGACGATTTCGAACCACTGTGCGGCGGGGCGGGGCGCGGCGCGGCGTAACGGCCATCATGTTAGCTTATTTAAATGTTTATTTATTATTTTTATTACTCTATTGGCTGCAATAGCAACTCGACGCGATGCGACGATCCCACACTTCGAGACTTCCTTGTGTGCGAACCCATTGACAGGGCGATCTTATACAAGCAAATATTATAGTTTCCGTATCGTTTTCACATGTCTTTCGCACCCAATTGATTGAATAGCCTAAACATAGTTTTACCAAAGCGCCCCTACTCCTGCGACCAAAATGCTAAACCCACTCACCAATAGAAATCATTTTGATAACCCATACATTTTAAAGACAGCCAAACAATTCAAATTCGTTGTGTTGCGTTCGTGGTGAAATAGTTCCTAAGAAAACGCGACGAAATATAATCGAAAAAATAAAAATATAACACGGTGAAAGGTTCCATCAAGACATTTTGGTTATGGAGACAAGATACTTGGGGAAAAGATAGTACAACCATGCTTGCAGACTATTGTTGGAATTTAATAATAGAAGCGGAAACATGTTATAAACGTCAGTCAAGAAGAAAGAAGTTTTAGGTATGTTTCCTATCTTGTAAATTCCTATTTTTACTATAAATAATAAATAAAGAATAAATATATTAATAGAATGAGAATAGAGTAATAAAAATAATAAATAAACATTTAAATAAGTTAATATAATTGCACGCCTACATCGCCGTTACGCCGCGCCGTATTCCGTCGAACGACCGCGCTCGTGAAAGAGCACCACTGACGGCAGCTCATGTCGGGCGAAGATATTTTGCTTTCTGATTCGGTAAAAACGTCGACGTTTCAAACTTCAAAGGGGGCTTTCTCAAGATAAAAGTCTGCTCTATCGCGTGGTATAGTTCGATTTTCCGCTGGACCCTTGTTTTTTGAGATAAATTCAAAAATATCGTCAAAAATTGGTGCAAAAGTGGTGTCTCTCCGTCTTTAATGATCGTTTAAACATGTTTAGACAATCATAATGTATTAATATTGGATATCACTGTATTCGGGAAAGTCTAAGGAATCTTTTGCTGTAAAGATCAATTCAATATCTTTTATAATAACATCACAATATTTGTTCAACGTTGGAAAATATGTCTTTTTTTTCAAACTCAAATTTCTCAAAAACGGCGCGTCTAGGAGAAAAATTAAGGACGGATTCGGAATCTGCGCAAGAAACTCTATAAGAATTGCATAGTGAGAATCGAAAAATTTGTTTGTTGTTGGACAGTGTAATCTAAACTACGGGTCTGGCCAAAGATGATTATCCAGAAGGGATACTATTCTTTGACTTTTGCCGAACATAGAAAAGGACAGCGAAGCTCGAGAGGCTTCGGCCGCCGAGCAGTGAAATCCGATACCGAGTCGGGTAAATCGCTGTGGACCATTACTAAACCAATGACAAAACTTCTTTATTTTTTATTATTTTTTTATGGAACTTTCTCTAATATATTCGTGGCATTTTTCTAATGAAAATGATACCAAATATGATATAATTCCGATGATATTTACGATTTTAGTTTAAGATTCACGAATTATCCCGATCAAGAGAGTGTGTCTTGCAGGGGCGAACCGACTTGTATTATAAACGCTGTGTTTGGCACGGACAAATACGGTGGTGGGACATGCTTTTTGATTTATGACTGCGCTCAGATATCTATTGCGCCGACCGCGCCGAGCGAAGCTTCAATAGAGAGCCGAACATACGGATCGCATGACCGAAGCGTGTCGCCGTCACCAGCACAGTTTAAAGGCCCGCGTGTTCTCACAATGCAATGCCAATTAAAAATGCTTTATTTTTCATTATTTTTTTATGGGACTTTCACTGGCTTGTTTCTGGCATGTTTCTGATTAGAACAAGACCAAACACGATATAATTTGGCCCATATTTACTCTACATGTGAACTGAGCCGGCGACGTCGACTGTTCGCGTCTCTTTCTTTGTAATACGCTGTTCGTCGTTGTCTTCGAAACTTTCAACGTCGATAAAACCACTTAATACAGTTCAAATTATATCGTGTTTGGTGTCATTTTAATCAGAAAAATGCCAGAAATAAGGTAGTGAAAGTCCCATAAACAAATAATGAAAATTACGAGATTTGTAAAATCGATTCATGGTGTCAATGTAGTGGTGTTAAGCGAAGCTGCGCGGCGTTGACAGCCGGTGGAGTGAGTAGGCACTGGACAGGGATCCTAGTAAAGACCCAGGACAGGGATCGCGCGATTACTGTATCTGTATATGATCCGAATTATATCGTGGTTGGTATTATTTTAATCAGAAAAATGCCACAAATATATTGGACAAAGTCTCGTAAAAAAATGAGTGTTTATGAGGACACGCGGGCCTTTGAACTATGCCGGCGACTGCGACTATCCGCGTCTCTGTTTATTCCATAAGACGGATAAATATCATCGGAATTATATCATATTTGGTATCATTTCCATTAGAAAAATGCCACGAATATATTGGTGAAAGTTCCATAAAAAAATAATAAAAAATAAAGAAGTTTTGTCATTGGATTAGTAGTGGTCTCTTGGTCTCACATCGATATACCCAATCCAGTATCGGAATACATTGCTCGGCGGCCGAGGCCTACCGAGTTTCAATGCCCCTTACGGAGTATGCCCCTCAGTGCAATGGGTAGGCGACGTGACGATTATCGTTTAGACATTTTAGACATTTATCGATGAAATACTGTAGTAGTTTGTAACATATGAAATGTCTGATTCTTAAGATTAACTTTAAATGAAGACGACTTTTTTACTAACAAATATTTTTAATCGAAATAATAACCATTGGATTCTACACATTTTTTTCCAACAAGTTCATAGTTTTTTAATTCCATTTTGATAAAAATCTGGCATTCTGATTGGCGATAAAAATCCTTCCATAATCATATTTTTCATAAAATTAAATGTTTCTCAATTATAACGATTACTGCTATTACTTAATTATAAACAAACTTACCTCAGGAACGTCATATACCCAAATTTTTCCAGTATCGTCACCCACAGTTACATGTAAACCACTTGGAGTCCACGAAACTCTGTTAAGAGCTGGACACCCATCAATCATGATACTGGCGGTAGGTACTTCTGTGTCTTGATTAAGATTCCATAAATCCAATCTTCCTGAGTCATCTACAGCGGCAAACAGTGCTGGATGAGTTGGAGACCAAGCGACGTCATAGACGTAGTCGCCGTTATGTTCGAAAGAGTACAGAGGTTTATTTTCTTTGAGACTCCACAACTTAATTGTCCAATCAATGGACGATGTTAAGAACAAGTGCGAAAAATCTATTCCAGCTTGTTCTGCATGCGCACTAACTCCAGTAACTGGTCCTTGATGTCCCTCATACGTTTCTAATACTCCCGCCTTCGTGCCATGACGACAAGCTAAATAAAAGTGAAATATTAAATGGAGTGGAAAGAATCGCAGAACGGAGATTTTCCATTCTTAGTATATCTTAATTTGACCTGATTTACTTATGAAATTAATTATTAGATTTAATTATTAAATCAAGTAAATTCATAATTGTTGTACAATATTTATAGGAAAATGACGTTAGCGTTCTAGTAGTAGAATGAAGATCTCTAAAAAAAGTTACTGTGCCAAGTTAAAAGTCCAAATATGTTACATATGTATACACTATAATTTGTATGCGAGTCTAAAAACATTACATAGATACAAAGATATTCCAAAGATAATACATTTCTAATGTTATAGATTATAGTTAGTGTATGTGCGCGGATAGAAATTGTATAAGACTTCAATATGGATGACAGCGTATACAATATTTAAGTTACAGCACCTATACGAAGTTGGTTTTACTTGTAAGAATTGCTGAACACTGGTCGTTAAGAAAAATGGACAGCTAAAGGTAGGGATTTTTATGGTGGAGGTGGGGGAAGATTTGGATGAGCGGTGGGAATGGTGGAGACGCTGACTTCGACTATTATTTTAATGGCACCAGGAAACTGCTTGGAAAAATTGGGCAAATCCCGTTGTCTCGAGTCAGGTGGTCGACATCATAGATATTCTGTGTCAAATTTCGAGAAGACGATAAATACTATTAAGAAAGTATCTCGTGGGAACGATACCACACGCTGCGTCTCAACAGTTAATATTGAAAACGAAATCGAATTCGCAATTTTCTCACTCTAGATTTTTATTTAAATTTGTCATGGAAAGTTACGGCTTAAAACTTCTTCTACAAGCAAGGCGCTAGTGTCATTTTGCTACAATGACTATGTATTATCTCTTTGCACCAAAAATTCTCGGGATAGATTTCTAACTGAATCAAATACGTAACTACTTACCGGAGTAAACAGTTCCATCTTCACTGCCCACAACAAAATTATTAACGTCACCCTGTGGAAATGCTAAACAAGTAGAAGCAATGGATTTTGACTGTTTAGTAGTCAATTCAAGTCTTTCGTGAGGTTGCGATAACATATCTAAACTCCAGGAACACATTTTTCCGTCAGTTGAAATGCTTATTAGGTTGTGTGCGTTTTGTGCTCCAACAACGTTTAAACAATACACAGGGTGCTAAAAATACAGCGATCAAAACATTTTATAGGTTAAGATACATTTCTTAAATTGCTAGAAAAATTTTTAATTAACCTACTGTGTGCGCATTTGCCGATAGTGGAGTCCGTTGAATCGGAGTTCTCTTTTGCACTCTATTGTCCCAGAGAACAATTTGTCCAGAATAAGTTCCTCCTAAGATTAGATTTGGATGAAATTTAGCAAAGGTGACTGATAAAACTGGGGACTGACAATGAAAAATAAATTCTGGCGTCGTTTTCTTGAACTTGGTATTCCAAACTAAACAAACTCCATCTGGATCATTCGGAATATCGTCGTTATTGTTGTAAGAGGCTACGAGAAGTTCTGGAAATTGAGGTGACCAGTCCATTGATGTTACACAACGATTACGAGACCATCGATCACAAAAGAACGATCGATTCAGCCATAAACGCTGGTGGCTTTTTTCATCCCTGAAAATCATATTGCAACTATTAATTAAAATGTGTCCTCTTGTTAAATTATTTTATCAATAAAATTTTCTTCTGAAATACGATTAATGTTCCATATTATGCTAGAATGTAGATTATCGAAACATCACTTAAATCAGGCCTAACCAACTGATTATTCACGAGCTATGGATGCTAGAGCCGTGATGGATATGACATTTACCATTTCAGATTCAAAATGTAAACCAATCCTCTGAACAGGTAGTCAAAATTTGGATTATTTGACCGTATCATTACTGGCCAACTGATTGCTCATGAGCTGCCAACGCTGGAGCCGCTTCTACCCCCTCTACCGCTACCACACTCCTCATGTGTGAAATGGTAATATCATATCCATCAATCTATATATCATATATAAATTAATAACATATAAGTACTTATACCGACTCTATTATTAAACTAAACACAAAATTAGAAATTCAAAAGAAATCTATTAGTGAATTTACTGGTCAGATGAAATAATTGAAATTACATTGAAAGAGATTTATCTTCTTGTCAACTAATTGATGTTCTATTAAATAAACAAGTAATATTATCATTTTTTGTTTGTACTCACATTCCATCTTCTCCATCCATATTTCCAGCATAATCCGTATAAATGTCGACTGATTCGCCTAATGCCCTTTCTACAATACGACTAGTGCGATCAAAAAATCGTTGAAAATCTTCGGACAATATAATCATTTGTTTTTCCTCTTCGCTAAGTTCTCGTACTGCAAATCAGTATATTTGATGAAATACCGGTAAACAATTTTCAAAATCTACTTCAGATTTAGATACAGTAGATTCTCGATTATCCGAGGTGTTTAGCTACTGCTATTACTTCTAATAGCAGATATAAAAAAATGTGTAAAGAAAAAGTTGTTTGATTTAAAATAGGAGATACTGTAATTCATGGTTTTTACATTAAAACCATTCTTCTTTCGAGTTTTAAAGGTTATAAACGATTTTCCTATAATAGCATAATATTTTAAGATTTATTTTACTGACGCGTATCTATTTCTATGATAACATGAATTTTTTAGATTTTCAGTACAGGCTCACACAAAAAGGGGTTGTGAAAGGCAACCTTCAGTATTATTAATCCCATGAGATATTCCAGCAAGTTTAATCAAAATACACACTATTATGTATTCATAATTCTTAAGTATACATATGCCGGCACTATACATGTAAGAATTTACCTTCTTTAGGAATTTCTTTTTCTTTCTCTTGTTCCACTTGCGTAACGGCAGGCTGCACTTCTTTCACTTGTGGCAAACCATGCGGAAGAATCCCAGGAGGAAGCTTACTTTGGAAACCATCCATATGCGGCAAACTGTTCTCTTCATCTTCAGCTTGGCCATCATCAAATGTCAAAACTGTGGTGAATAAGCTGGTTCCGCCACAAATGCCCTAACTTCAATGTATCTACCACTGGCAACTACTCTACTTAATAGTTTGAATCCCTATTTTATAACCTATCTCATCCCTCTCTTATGTTATCTTATAAAAGCTGTATCAATTCGTAACGTAGCTGCATTCATTAACTGGTACAAAATGTATTAGGTCGTCTTATAAGTTCATGCTGCGAATATGTTTATTTTTTCCGCGCTGTGTTCTATAAACATAGAGCGATAAGCGCTCGAAGGGATTAGAGTTGAGAGAGATGATTACATTTTTTCGTGAAGTTTAAGTTAAAGCATTTAAAGGTATGCTTCATATACAAATTTAAATAGCACGAACTCATGAGACGATCGAATATAAATATGCGTACAAAAAAAAAGACTAAAATAACTAACACGGCCAGTTTGTTTAACTAATACATATAATAGAGCCAGTAACATTACACTGTTAATAATCAACTTCGCAATTTATGTAATAAAATTTGTATAATAAAGAGTAATATAAACGTAAACGGAACAAAAGAATTTACAAAAATACACAAATTGCACAAACGCTGTATTTAAACATATGGAATATAACTCTCTTCTAAAAGCTTTTATAAACTTCTATTCAAATAATAAGAAGATAATTTATTGGAAAATAAATAATCACACAGAAAACTGGGAAAGCAATCATCAAATTGGATCGCATGCATTGATATTAGTAACAGAAGAAGGTGGACTGCTTGTTGGTGGATTATATGTATAAATAAAACTGATTCAAAACAATTGCAATCATAAAAATGTTCTTAAAACAGTATCTCTCCACCCTTAGTTGTAGCATTAAATATAAGTGGAATTAAAGAATGAACCGATGGAAAAGACAACTTATCAATTATTACTTTAACAGATGTAAGTACAAATTGTATTACAATGTAATGTTCATTGAAAGTATTTTTCTAACATCGTTACTCGATATTAAAGAAAAAAAAGAAAGAAACATTGAGATATTCAGATCGTCAAAATTTGCCTTCAATAGAAAGAACATATGTATAAGAATACAAATATAAAAAGGAGTGGAGGTAAATTAACGCAACTTCCCAAGTCTCATGCAGCATCAAGTGGATATATAACTTACGTAAGAAAAATAAATACTAAAGAAACAGTGCGAAGTTATAATCAGATTCTACATTTTTCGATCAAAGTACTATTTAGACAAGAAAGGAAACGAAAATATTGGCAGTAATTTATCTTATGGCTTTGTTCATGCTTTGCAGTAAGAAGAGTCGAATAGTATATGATAAAACTACAAATATAAATATAAATATAAATATATATATATATATATATTATACTGTTTATTATATATATATTATATATATTATACTGTTTATTATATATATTATATATATTATACTGACTAAGCATGCATAAAAAGTAAAGCTAGAATTTTTACAGTTATATAACAAATCATAGAAACTACCCAACAATTTATCAAGCAATATTTAACGTAAATTAAAGGTATGGGTTCCCTCCTTTCAGTGCATGTGGAGATAACAATTTAAAGAGAGAAAAAAAATTGAACGTAAATTACTTTCAAAACGCATCTTCGTAAAATGAATCAAATTCACATATACGTGATATAAATAGGCAGAGTAAATCATCTTTGGAGAGGATTACCTACCTGCGAATTCGTCCTCCCATTCTAAACCAGGATTTAGATTGTACTCGTCTTGAAGGAGGGAAAAGAAAATCTCAATCAATCTTGTGTTTCTCATTAGGTTAGTTGTGTTTCTTTTTAATTCCATGTCTTTCATAGTAAATCATTGATGTATATCGTATACATTCATTGAGACACCAATAATTATTAATATATTTAAAAATAATATTTGATTGTTATGCGTAACGTCAATGTATATTATAAATATGTTTGTAAAAATACGAAATTTTCTCATTACTTTAGTCAATGTAACTTGGAATAATGCGAAAAATGCAGTTATTACTAATTTCTCATTTGCCATGCAAGATACATCAACAATTAACTAGAAAGAATGAAATAACAATATTTAATAAATCATTGTAAATGCATCTATAAACATGCATATATTGTAGGATACCCCATTAACGCTAATATGTTTCTCAACAAGATGCTCTAGAGGGATTTCCGAAGAATATTCAAACTTTTCGTGACGATTTCAATGTTACACCAGAAGATTCATCCTTTTAATATCGCATAGCTATAAAGTTAAATAATTATGAATATATCCTTTTTGAAATTCTAATTGCCTTAAACTTGTCATTATTTACTATAAAAAAATTGTTGATATTATTATTTTAGTATGACAAGACCAATGTAAATAAGAGCACTTCATTTTGAACCTAACAAAGTAGCATTATTTTTTTAAATGAATTTGAGATTGAACGCAATGTTTGAAAATTGTTTAAATAAGATTTGATAATAATGAAAAAAATAAATAAATATAAGAATGAGTTGTTGAAATTGAAACATTTGAAATATTTGAACTGACATCTCCGACAAAAATTTTACAAATACATTTTTCTTTAAAATTTACATTGTTCGTTTTTTTCAAACATACGAAACATAAAACTTATATTGTATGTACATACATGTAACAGATTTGAACTATTCTTCGAGACATATTGTTGGAAAAATGTACTAATAGACAATATACAAAACTTATTAATTCAACTTGAAGTAAATACGATGTACAGTATACAGTTTTCAAAATTTCGTTAATGAATTTTCTTACTGCATTACTTTATGATGTTAAGACACGTTTGTTTTTAAAGTGCATTATTATATTAATTGGAAGTTCTGATAAGCAACAGCGAATTAATCTTTGACAACACTAAAAGCCGAAGCTATAGAACCTTTCACCAAATATTGTTTTTCTTTCCAACATAAAATTCGGGCACAAAGTTGACCTGCCCCAGCACCATAACACACTGTCCATTATTAGTATTCCGTAATCGTAATACATTCAAAACTTTCCCCAAATAACCATGTGTGACGCGCCGAGAACTCTGGAAGGTGCGTTAAGTTGTGACAAGATTTGCCAATGGATATTCATTCACTATATATTTAACATTTCAGACAATCCCTGTTTCAAACAATTATATATAAATTTAGGAAAAAAATTGAGTATGGAAAGTACAAAACCTGTACCTACTTGTTCAAAAAATTGCATGACTTTCTTTGAAATACGTGAAATTGTATAATAACGATTATTCTAAATTCATAAGCCAATAGATATATTTATTATAGATATACTACACAATTAATTTGGAGTTTCAGATAAATAGCTATTACTTGAAACGGATTTATAATAATGTACATGTACCAAATGAAACATTCTATATTATAGTATAGATCTTGGAGTTCTTCTGGAAACTAAATCGTTAAATTTAAAGAAAAGCTCACTATTGCTACTTTCAATTTGTAATAATTTTCCTATTAAAATAGAAAAAGCTTATCACTGATCGTCATAAAAATTTGTATGGTCAGGAAATACTATGAAAACTAAAAGTATTTTGAAATCCTTATAAATGTATAAATGACGAAACAGTTTCGTTTGAGAGTCGGGATGTCAGATAAGCACTTACAAATTAACGATACAATACATTGAAGTAAATACACCCAGTTTAAATAGATGAACAAAAAAGTAAAAGAGCCAAAAAGTATGAAGCAATTCATAAGATAGCAAAGATATATTAGGTTCTGGGTGGAGAGTCATTTTGCATTTCTACACAGTTGACCGTGTCTTGTTTAAATTTCAAAGCTAATACTGCTGCTCTCTTCATTATCAATATCAATACTATAGATTTACGCAATGCGAAAAACAGAGAGTGCATTCTCCGACTAGTTTTACACGTATTAATTATTTCCATAAATTTTTATAATATTAATTTCGATGAATAGACGGAATGAAGCTAAACCTAAATGTGAACCTTAAACTTGTTGAAAACCAAGAGAAATCATAACTTACCGTAATAGTCGAATGCATGAGCTGAGAAGGGGAGGGAAAAAAATTTCACTTAGTTACAATCTCGTAAGAATGCACTACACTAGTTGCACGCACCTCTCTACACTCAGACCATACATCTTCGAAAAGGAAATTATTAATTAAATATTTATAAAAAAAGGAAAACGCACAATATCCAGCATTGTCTTATTAGAGACGTATACATTAAAAAATTAAAAAGTAACAACAAACAAAAGTAAATTTAAATTTGTATTTAAGCATCTAATGCAGTTTCTCTTTAGCAGTCTGTATTACTCTAAGAAATTTTAAAGAAATATTTTTGCATTTATAAAAATGATTTATTCCTTGCAAAAATTTGTTGCAACGAATATTAAGAAAGGTTAGATTTGTTCGTTATAGTATTTAAAAAAAAATTTCTCTGCTGAATGTAGTTAGGTGAATATGTTTTAATTTGTATATCGTGCGGTGCTGTGATTCCTACATGTTAGAGGAAACATACATATTCGATGCTTCTTATATTATTGAAACATGTTCTGGTTACTATATAGTTTCAACCTTTAACATAATTCAACACTTTCTTTCAAACACGTTTTACCACACAGTTTAATTGATATGTTATTTACTGTCTAATATAGAATAATGAAACACTTAAAAATGATTTATTATAGAATAATTACCAATGGATCCTTAAATGTAAATAATATTAATTAATATCTCACTTACATCCCTTGTCACACTTATGCCCACCCCCATAAGTTTCTCAAAAATATTAGTTTCATATGGTTTTTACAAGTAAACTTTCTCAAAACATCCAGTAACAGCATTTAGTGCACTACAGTACAGAAAAAACAATAATCGTTGCAGTGACATTTGTTAATGTCCAAATCTTATTTCAACTTTAAACAGTGAAAAAATATTGAAAAACTATATTTCTAATCTGTAATATGTAACTACTAAAACCTTAAAATACCATGAGTGTCTACACATATTCATATGTATTAAATGAAAAAAGCATCAATGATACTTAATTTGCTCGTTTCATAAATTTGAAACTAAATAGCACGCATGAGTCAAGGTATATCGATTTTTGTTGTGATAATAATTTCCAAATTTTCCCAACAAACAGGACGCCTAAAGTTAATATATTACATAAATTTCGTAAACTGTTAGTACAATATAATTAAATTATTTAAAGCAAGTTATAAGCTCATTTTTTATGCAAACAAATACACATTGCACATGGAAATATACTTATAAATAAAAGTATGAAATGCAGGTCATAGGTTAATTGAATTCATTGAAACTCTAGCAGAATGATCGTCAGATGTTTTAGTAACTTTATAAAAATAATAACTGGAAGTAATCACATCAGGCTATCAGAATATTAAAACCAGCTCGAAAGACAGCATCAAAACTCATTATAAACTTCAAAATTTAATATAATTCAGATACAGTTTAACAACAATTTAATAAGTTTCGAATCATTGGACTTGGCCCAACAAGAAAATCATTTAATACAGATTCTCTACATTATTCTCAAACTCGTTTATCACGAACTATGGCTTTAGCACTAGTTTTCCAGTTTAAACTAAATTTTTTGAGAGGGTAAAATAATGTAACACTTTATTCATTTCTTAAAAGATCAAATCTTAAACTTCCAATTATTAATTTAGTTTACTTTCAAACCTGATTTAACATGTAACGAACTTCCCATGGAGTTTAAAAATATATGTATGTATATGCTCTGTTACTAACAAGAACAATTCATGATTAGAACTTCAAAGATATAATCTCTATACACACACAACACACATATTTCCATGTACGCCATTTTCAATATAATTATGGCTGTAGAATTAATATGATTCAACTACAAATCGTGCTTTTCTTGATAACAAATGCTAGTATATGTAAATAAAGGCGAAGAGTAATCTTATATTTAATTCAACAACCATTAATTTTGAACATGGATAACAACGTATCTACCTCTATCATATACTGTTGTACAACAATTAAAAGAAATGGTAATAAAAAAGATGACAGAACATACATAGGTAGTTTGGTGCAGACCCACCTTTCCTGGGACGCCACCAGTCAATCTCAAAGTAGCCTGCGGAGTAAGAGTGAGTTGGTGTTGATGTTGAACAGGAGGAGTAGATGGTGTATGCAGAAGAAGATGCGGACAGTCCTTGTGTCCAACACCGGTTGATTTGATCGATTGTATTGCAAGACAATGGGATACGCGTATATTTAATAATACCGCAAAATCAGTTAGATAACAGGGTATGTATGTATATAACATGGAATATATCCCATGTTCATGATGGAAATTCAAAATTTACACAACTAGGTATCACATATAGTTACATGTATCATATTTAAACTAATAAATTATTTTTAAATCATTTTTATCCAAATTTTATGTTTTCATAAGAATCTCACAGTAAAGTAGGTGGTATGAAAAGGGGAATATAGTAAAGATCTCGCAGATTCTTATTGCATACTATGTACATATATGTTCATAGTATAAAACATTAGAATTTAAATGAGTTAAAAAATTGAAACCAGCAATAAAACTAACTGAAATTGCGAATAGAAGTATGAAATATAAACAAACATAGTTGCCACCACCAGGAAAGGCAATATTTATAGCCATAACCCAATTACGTGTTAAGTGAGCGTTATTTGTGTCTACTGCTACACTTCCTGCTATTTTCTATAAATTCAATTTTGAGAACTTAAACTACAATATTCGAATTTAAAAATATAATATTGACGAGTCTATGGTGGTAAATAAAAATTTATTTCATGATAATTTTGCTTGTTTAAAAAGTGTTGAAAATTGTTGATAATGCAACAAAGGTTAGTACACACAATAGAAAAATAAAACAGTAATGTTGCAAATAAATAACATGCTATTCTTATATGTAAACATTGTAAGAATATGTAAGTTTCCTCATGAACTATAATTATTGTAAAACCCAATATAATAGTGAATTCATTTCCTATTATTATTATTATAATGCAATTATAGTTATAAGTAAATCAAGTTGTAACAATGTGCCGAACTGTACATTACAATCAATCGGTCTCATTAATAAAAATACTATACAAAAATGTTAATTCTTGGAATACTTATGTATTATATTATAAAAACAGTATAATATCTTTAATGGTATATAGTTTTAAATTATATATTTTCACATACACCACCCACTTTACCATATTCAATGGATACATTAACAGATTATCATCAATATAAAATATTCAGTTACACCCAAAAGGAAATATTTTTCAAGCCATAACTATGTTATGAATTGGTTAATTTTCATTTCAGTACATTTTAATCCTTTGTAATCTCTATAGTAAAAGTTTAACTTCTCACTATAAATCAAGAAAATTCCTAAAAAGATCAATTTGAAAATATTGCTTTTAAAAATAGCAATCACTATTGCTATAATCATATTGTAATTGTAAACTTAATTGTAAACTAAAGTAGTATAATAAAAAATATGATTAAACTCGCATTTGGGAACCCACAAATTTTTAACTATTTTATGTCCAATCCTGTTCATTTTGTCGAGAAAACTCCAAATATCGAAATCCCAAATCGCGGAGTTCACTCGTTACAAAGTTATGCGCGTCTAAAGTTCGCTATTTTTCATTGTTTTTAACTGATGAGGATGCCTCCACATTGGTGGGTAGAGAGCTGTTGCGTGTAATTGACAGAGTGGCGACGCCTTAGATCATATATACTAATAGACCCGGCATAGGTATAGTATGTGTATAGGAAAACCGAGAATTCAATGTCCGAAAGATGATGGGACACTGTGACGTCACAAGATAAGTCTTAAGATAATTTCAAAATACTTTTCATTGTGTCAGATACTCCTACACTCCTACCACCTTATACCTGCTCTAGCCCATACCTTCCTAGCCATAAGGGCCCGAACCACCATATAGTAATTACTGCGAGTCCCATCGTCACGTTGACCATAAAAAACCAACCGTCTCTTCCTTTTCCCTTCGTCCTCTACCTTCCCATTGTACAACCAGATGACTGCTAAACCCTAACACATCCTTGACTTAGACAAACTCCAGACAACCTCACCAGCGACTATCCCTTGACCCATCCCCGACTTTCACTTTTCCTCCCCCTAAATTCTCCTACCCCGAAATCCTCCTTCTCCTTGTTTTTCCAACATCATGTCGTCAGATGTCATTCTCGCGTCGAACAGTACATTTCGCTCTCTTGTATTTGGAAATATAAGCTTTTGCAACCTCGACTTCGTGTACCTTCTCTCCGGTTCCCGACAATTGTAATACCTTAATAAAACATATAGAATAAACATTTGTATCTCAAATACAGTTTATATATTGATTATTTCATGGTAAAATGCCAAATTCTTTAAAATTATCCTGTTCATTCTTTCCATGTACTGTGTACATGGCGCACCGGCTGACCCCCCTCTCCCCATGTAAGTCAAGCGTAGGCACTGTCGATGAGCATAGCTTGTACATCTTTTGAAATTATGACGTCACAGTGTCTTTCAGCTGATTTCATCTTTCGGACAGGGAAAATTATCTACGCCGGGTCTATAGGTATACATATATGGTCTAAGGGCGACGCTATATGGCAGCACTAGAGCGCCGCCATATTGCGCATATTGCGTGTAGTTTAATCAGTGGCACTGCAGATCTAACCGGAACTAACCCACACCTAGTAGTACAGGGTTTTCCAATTGGGACGGGTCGATGTTGACAGTCTGTAGCGGTCATGTTGTTTAGCCGGCGTAGGGCAAATCTGGTGTTTGTAATTCAGTCAGTAATGCCAAATCACCATGGCAAGTTACACGATTGACCAACACGTCCAAATGATAAAATTTTATTATCAAAATGAGTGTTCGTTATTGCAAACGTTGCGCGCGTTGCGCCCATTTTACGGTAGACGCGGTGGCCCTTCAAAGTCGACTCTCCAACGTTTGGTGGCCAAATTCGAGACGTCCGGTTCGGTAAACAATCAGCCAACACCCGTACGTCAAAGGAACGCCAGATCGGCCGAGAACATCGCCGCTGTCCGTGAAAGTGTGCAGGAGAACCCGAGGCAGTCAATTCCTCGCCGTGCACAAGAACTTGGCCTTTCGCAGACATCAACTTGGCGAATTTTGCGTCAGGACTTGGGCCTGCACCCGTACAAGATTCAACTGACCCAGGAGCTCAATGTTAATGATCATAGACAACGCCGTTTGTTCGCTGACTGGGCTTCGGAGCGTTTGGAAGAGGACCCCAATTTTGGCCGAAAAATCATCTTTAGCGACTTTTGGCCGGAACAGCCAGAACTTTGGTTTAACCAATTGGAAGCACAATTCGTGCTTAATGGAATAACTGTGGACACAACCAAGTTCTACTACATGATGTCGTAGTTAGAACCAAAATACGCGATTCAAGTACAGGACATCCTTAAGAATCCAACAGATACTGACAAATACGGAACGTTAAAAAAATGCCATTTGGTAATTAGACTGTTTGTATCACAGAGTCATAAGACAAACAAATGGGTCATAAGACATCTTCGCGGCATTCTCCTCCGGCATACTATGCATAACTTAGCGTGTGTGACAACGAGTGAAGATTTTTTGAAAATGTTGAATAAGTTGGCAGAAATTGCCGATCGAATTCACGAAGGGACGAGTTGATCACATGATCGAAAGACTTGAAGCTATGAAACAACGCATTGCTGGATTTTCGAAATCACGAGACCAATCTACCGAAAAACAATATCGCTCGCGGTCTCTATCGCGTAGCAATATTCAATACGAGCAAGGTCACCTTCCGGTGCAGAGATTTGTTGGTACCATCATATGTTAGGTTCGGAAGCAACTGCCGGCCGGAAAACTGTAATAAACCTCCTTGCAACTATGACCCGGGAAATGACAACACACGTCACTAAACTGAACGCGGCTTTCGGTGACGCATGTCGGGAGTAAAAAAGCCGCCTTTTCATCTATCATGAATAGTGCAACTAATAACGACTTTTTAGTGGGTACGAGCTCGGATCTGTGCGTATATTCGCGAACTCGAGTAAAATACCAAGTTTCACAGACAACGTATGAATTGCTTGTAGCCAATGGATCAACAATAGCGACGTATGGAATGCATACGTGTAACTTAGGATAATTGTAAGATTACAGTGGACTTCGTCCGACGTCCAACAATTCAAATGTGTGGGTAGGCCCGTCTGTAAGACCCCTCTAGTTTCGCGATATACAAGGTGAGGCACTAACTATTGCCACCTACAATAACTTCGAAAGTATGACAATAACAGAAAAGTTTCCTAAACAAAAGATGCATGGGACAACAGGGGCTGTAATATGGTGTTAATCTTTTCTTCCTAGGTGGAGTCCCTACAAAGATGTGAAGGTCACCTTTGTTTTTTTAAATAGAATGCTATGATTTGATACCTGTTTTCCGATGGTGGCTATTGAGACGAATCCAACGAGGTGCAACATTAAGGTCTTACACAACAGAAAGTCAGAAAAGGTCATTTATGACAAAAAAGAGGCGAAATAAATTTGCATTTACAGAAGGTGTTCAAAGTGATTGCCACTGGTATCAATGCAATGCTGCAATCTTCTTATCACGGATTCAGTAGTATTTTTTATCACTTCGGCACTTATCTAATCACATGCTGTAACAATTTATTGTATAAATGTATTCAATTGTACGGCATGTAGGGTGAGAACGTTGAGGACATCTTCCAGCATATTTAATAAATCTGGCAATGACAAATAAACACTTCTGAACAATATCGTAGAACATAAATAAGAATGGTAAGGTTAGAATCATCGAATCAAGCAATTGTAAACGATGTTGTATTCTTTCGAAGAACAAACTCATTTTCTGCGGATCACTAATTTCAAACACAGCTGCCATAGGTAAAAAATTGTCGCAGCGGGTTCATGGTCTACTCAATCGAATCGGCAAAATCTCTGTTTCAATCTGACTTTCGAATCATGGTATTGCGATCATTTTTCGCCGAGATATAGCGAGTTAAAGGAAAAACGTAAAGTGGGACACTCCCCTCCTTGTCGCGTGCGGAGACCTCCTTCCTCGGCCGGGCGGGGATCCACAGGGCTCCTGTATTACCGAGCGAGGAATGGCGTCTCCGGAGACTGCGAATAGCACAAGCTGGGACTTGGTCAGCTTGGGGCATGTCCAAGGCTACCGTTTCTCTCCATATCTCCGCCTTGGGCAAGGTACTGAGACTGTACCGCTGGGTACCTTATTGCCTGACGGTTCAACAGCGTATCGACCGAATGGCCGCTTGCAGTCTTCACTTATCCCGTCATGCTAATGAGCCGTTCTTACGCCGTATCATAACCAGCGATGAAAAATGGATAACTTATGATACCCAGCAGTGCGTATTTCAGTGGGTGACCCGTGGTACACCTCCAACTCCTGTGGTACAGACCCCAAATCCTCCAACTATTCGCAAATTACTGCTTAGTGTATGGTGGTGCAGTAGTGGGTTAATACACTACTCTTTTCTTACGGCCTTCTCCTATCGTTCCATGTTGGAGGACGCTTTCGCGAGAGCCTCCGTGTTTTATCCGCATATACAGGAACCCATCTTTTTACAGGACAACGCTTGTTCTCATGTAGCCGAATTGGTGAGCGCCAAATTGGACGAATTGGATGTCGAGGTGCTCCACCCCTCTTTTCGCCCGATTTGTCACCCACCGATTATTATTTGTTTCGCGCCTGAGATGGGTATCTAAAGGGATAGCAAGCCAATGTAACTTCCCTCGATTCTATTAGAGATATTTTCAAATTTAGTTGAAAAATTCCACTGCCGGTCCTGCCTATGACCGCCGGATACAAGACCCGGGTAACCATTTTTTAAAAACCCGGTCCTGTCGCGTATGTTCAGGCCTCAAATCGGCCGTACCGGCACCAACACATGCCTGGAAACGCTCGTGCGTGAAACCGAAGTCGGACGTCGGACGAAGTCGGGTCCATTGTGATCTTACCTTTAAACTTTGGGTTACGCCGTGCATTTCATCGGAAGTTCGTGATCGGTGATGTATCGAAACCGAGAATTATTTCAGATTTTCTTGGGCATTTCGGTCTTCTAGTAGACCTAAGAAATCAAATGCTACGGGACCGTACGACATCGTTGACTTCCAGAGGAAGGGTTGTAGTGGATTCAATCCATCCGTGAAGGCCATAATGGGAACTTCTCCATACAAACAATTACTCGCGAAATTCTCAGATATCGCGAGTCTAACAACCATAACACGCGAGATAAAGCACGATGTCGTGCATTTTATAAATACAATTCCGAAACAACCAACGTACAGGGTGTTCAAAAAAACCATTCTATATTTATATGGTGTATAGAACACACTGTGCTGAGCAAAAAAGCCTTAGGAAACATAGGTCAAAAGCCCAACCATGATTGACTTACTTGCTTCCATCGCGTGCGATGCTTACTTCAGTGTTTACACACCGCGATCTGAATGTCCTCATTCCGGACCCAACAGTAGAATTTTTTTATGCCAAGCCTATTGTCACGATCTCGTGTATTTAATTACGAGATCGCGACGCGACTTCTATCAGAAATCGCTTGTTTAGGCTCTTGCCTCACGCGTAACGCGGCTAGTCCCCACCACCGCCTAAAAAGGCACCCTTCGTGTCGCTCTGACCTTTTCGCACGCGCGGTCAACATAGACCGCGCGTCTTCTCTCACTCGCACTTATGACAAGCATGGTCAACCGTCCCTTCTCGCTTCTACACGCGGTCGGTATAGACCAAGCGCACCGTTCTCTCTCGTACTAATACTAATCATATAGACAGGTACTTACCTTTTACAAAAAATAGATGGCTAGTGCATCTTCACACTTTCTCGAAAGTGAAAATGTGCAAGGGTGTTTACCCTTGGACTGGATAGATGGCTAGTTCGATAAGCGAGCTTTCTCGCTTCTTAAAATATATCCTCACTGACATAATTACTTCTGAAAAGCTCAGAAATTTTGGAAAAAAACACTTCTTGTTGACCCTAGTTAGAAGGAAAAGTCTTGAGCGTGTCGCTAGCCCGGCTTTATCTCTTCTCTCTGTTTTACTAGTAGGAAGAGTGTACTCTTGAGCTTGGCATTAGCGCGAGTTACATCTCCCCTACCTTTCCGAAATACATTTTCCGGGCTATGCCCATACTTCTACCCAACAACAAGGTAGAGGAAGTTCCGTTAAAAAACGGGAACATCGAGAAGAAGAAGAAGACAAGGAGAGGAGGAAGGAGGCATAAGCTCAACCAGCTTAAAAAACTCCTATTCGAGCCAATCCAGGATAGACAGGAAGACCAGGTACTCAACGAAGACAAATCATCGCCTTTGCCACTGACCACCCACTGGAAACTCAACCCGACTTCACTCCCTCCGCCGCAAGTTCCAGATATATCGCGGATTCCCCTTTCAGACCCGCGTTTCTCGCATTACGCAGATATTCTTTTTCCAAGACCTGATTTGAAGCCATAATTTCATTATATATATATATATATATATATATATATATATATATATATATTTGTAATCGTATTTTATTTTTCTTGAATTCTTTAGTTGTATTTTATGTGTGCAATAGTTATTAATAAATATTTGTACAAATCAGAAACACCTTCAAGTATCCGACTCACTGATAGTAGTGTCCCTTGCAGGATATCTACGATCCCACCAAAGAAACGGGTTGCCGCTCGTCCGTTTGTAATCCAAGCGATTTCGGCGTTCTTAAAAGGAACTATCAAACCGTAACACTATATACATAGAAATGGAAGGACACATGGAAAATCTTCTGTAAATATCAAAAGGCTAGTAGTAACTGAATCATGATGTCAGCAAACAAAAATGTTCATATCTCAGAAACGGTTGGTCTTTTCACCTATGTTTACTAAGGCTTTTTTACTCAGCACACTGTGCTTTATACACCATATAAATATTGAATGGTTTTCTTTAACACCCTGGATAGCAGATTGCACAGCAGATTATCACCGGGAATTATACAAAATAGCCAAAGTGGAATTTGAGATTCTCTTGATACAAGGTTACGTTCATCCTTCAAAAAGCCAATGAGCTGCGCGCCACTGTATATGGTACCTAAGAAAGATAACGAATGAAGACCTTGCAAAGATTATAGAGCTCTCAATGACCGTACGATATCAGATCGTTATCCCATACCCTTTATTGACGATTTTTCGTGAATGTTGGCGGAAAAAAATATATTTACTACTATAGATTTAATTAGGGGATATCATCAAATTCCCGTTAACCTGAGCGATATTCCAAAGACAGCAATAGCTACCCATTCGGGTATGCGAATATGTCGCGATCGTGATGCCTTTTGGATTAAGAAATGCAGCACAAACTTACCAAAGATTTATCGACACAGTTTTACGAGGGTTGGAATTTTGTTATGCATATTTAGATGACATTCTAGTAGCCTCGAGCAACGAACGAGAACATTTAGAACACATGTCACGCGTCTGAAGACACGAAATGAATGGTATTTAAGGAAGCCACTGGGAGACCTCACAGTTCAGCTTCTGCCAAGAGTCAGTCCGCAGCAGACGCGTTACCTCCTCCAAAATAAAGAACATTTGCAATAGATAATCCTGTGGTTTTACACCAGCAAAATAACCCCCATACTAGAATAGTTTTTACTGCTTCTTAGTTTACGTTTATGTTACAAAGAAACATCAGGGACTGATACACTCCGATTTTTATGAAACTTTGCATAAATATTTATTCGATCTACCTAAAAGATGGCTAGGCTAATTTGACGTTTGGGAATACACAAATTTTTAACTATCTTATGTCTAGTCTTGTTCATTTTGTCATGAAAACTCCAAATATCGAAGTCTCAATCCGAGAAGTTCACTCGTTAAATAGTTATGAGCCTCTAAAGTTCATTACTTTTCACTGGTTTTGACAGATGATTGCGCCGCCATAATGGGAAGTAGGGAGCTGATGCAATGGTGGTATTATTAACGCACTACAATATCGGACATATTGTGTGTAGTTTAATGAGTGGCGTTGCTAGATGGCACCACTAAATGGTAGTTGTGGGGCTCTATTGCCCCACTCCCGAGTCTTGAAGAGTGGGAATCGGCGGAAGCGTCCGCTCCGCGTGGGATCGCCCCTACGCGCCGCCACCAACCCCTACAACTGGTGACCCCGGCCACCGAGGCAACATAGGTAGCGCGTCGAGCGATTGATGTAGCAATCGCCATCGACTTCGCGATCATTATCGACTTTTCAATATCCATCGTCGATATTGGCTCTCTCCCAATGTAAGCGCTGTCTCGAGCGCGCGCATTTAACTCTCGTGTTCTTTTCGTTTGATTTCCTCATCAGCTGACTCATCCTTCAGTAAGTATTGAACTCATCACTCATCAATCAATGTACTCATTATACACAGTAGTTTATAAAGTGATATCAGTTCTAATGAATTCATTTCGTGAGTGTATTCACCACGTGGCGTCGGCCATCATCACGCTCGAATTTAATTACACTTTTTTAAATTACATTTTGATCGCTCATTCTTAAGCACTTGTGCAATAATACTCATCTTGCGTTCAAAAACTCACATACACTTTGTTGACTCACCAGTGACCGTATGCTTTTCAGTATTGATATACTCATCAGTCATTGTCTTTCATCAATTATTATTTGTGAGAATTGATTGCAACCAATCGCATCCACTGCAGCTATCTTGTTTGGCAACATCTCAAACATACATATATAATTAGATATAAACATCGCATCTATCGGCGTTCCAGTCGTGCTATTTCTTAGTCTCCGATAGGTTCAGTCCGCGTTTATACTCGCCAGTAGACAAAATGACTTCGCAAGACCCATCTTTGGGCAGGACGATCTCTTGCAATCATTAATGTCAAAACACGTAGATTCATACCGCGTTCCGAAGATTCCGAAGTTCTTCCGGGAGGAGGTACATCCAAGTCGAGTCGTCCTTGGCTTCGTCTAAGATAGCCACTCAGAAGACGATGGCCGATGTCGTCATCGCTGTATTGTCGTTTGAGGAAGTTATCGTGATAAAGGATATTCTAACCGCGAATCCACAACTCGCCGATCTGCATGATCAAATAAAGGCGCGTATTATCGCGAACTTACTTAGGGGGTCAGTTACTTAAGGGGGAGGTCCTATTCGAGAGAACCCCTCCTAAATATTAATGAGACTACGGAATCTAAATGACGGCTCATGCAGCGATGAGGTCATCCGCGCATTGTTCTTGGAGCAACTTCCTGCTCACAAGGGGAAGGCACAGCCTTGTCATCACAGATTTAGTTGAGAGTTTACAGAGTTATAGATCTCGTTCCCCTGATTTCGAATATACCCCATTATAAGAGCAACTATCCAGTAGTTTTCGAGATATTTGCAAATGAAAGTTCTATGGACGTAACATGTCAGTTCAGTATGCCATCTTACCAAGTAGTGCTGTGGCGTAGAGGCACCGATCTGAACTGCTACGTATGATATACGTAGTAATAGTTTCTTCTATTATATCATTTATTGTTTGTTATGTATTATTTTAATATAATTATTGTTTTATAATTATTATCTTTTGTGTATGTAGTAAAAGATGTAGTGTTTCTCCTATAAAATAATAAGTATCATCTTCAATTAACCCTTTGGCGAATAAAAATATATCGAAAATATAGAAAAAGAAGTTACAACGACGGGATTCGAACCCCGGCCTACAGCGCAGCAGTTCAGCTCGCTGCTGCTACGCCACAGCATTTTTTTTTAAAACATGTTTATTGTATAAAATTTGTACAATCTTATAACAGGTATCAATAAACATATAAAAACTACCACGCGATATTACTTAGTTACCTAATTGCTCTCTTGTGTGAGAGTCTCTTGGGTAAACTTATCTTTGGGCGGTGGATTAGAATGTAGGAACTCTTTCAACGAATAGTTAGATATAAAAGTATGTAACACTTAATAGTATGGGGGAAGGTGAATGGAGGAAAAAGGAATAGTTAGAAAAACCCCCGTTTCAGTCTTTTGAGGTCAAGGTGTGCTTAGATTAACTTATGAACTAACTTATAGATAACTTAGCAGTAGATATTAAAATTAGGCTTAGAAGAAAAACGTATATACATATGTACAATGGCTAAGTAGGTCATCGTGCCTTAGGTATTGTGTAGAAAACATTATTTTTGATTGCTTTTTTCTTATACTAGGGGATGGGCAAGGCCCTTGGTTGCGATCGGTATCTAGTTCTTCGGTCTCGAAGATCTCTGATGTGGGTGTCGTTTAGTGAGAGCCACCAATAATATGTTTTATCATCTAGCCCAGGGCCAGGATTTAGTTACTCGCGACGGCCAGTTTTCGAGGACTACGCCTCCTTTACCCGGCCGCGCGTCTCGCTCCCCGCGGCGGCCGTAGTTCTCAAGGCAGCTCAGGCTCGTACCGCATAGACAATATTCGTGGCGCATTAGGGCGACACCCGTATCAATAGGTTTCCACATTACCGTTGAGGTATTAATGTCAATGCGTTTTTTTTT
>CM052218.1:17582227-17614749 GCA_028454225.1 Lasioglossum leucozonium | reverse complement strand
TATCCCACAATAGCGACAAAAAGTTATAATACTATTGCAATAATAAGCCCGGGCTTCCTGG
Organism: Lasioglossum leucozonium; assembly: GCA_028454225.1. Classification (NCBI taxonomy): domain Eukaryota; kingdom Metazoa; phylum Arthropoda; class Insecta; order Hymenoptera; family Halictidae; genus Lasioglossum; species Lasioglossum leucozonium. The sequence goes on along the minus strand of CM052218.1, from coordinate 17,614,688 downwards.
TTTAGTGGAAGGTGCTTCGTTTTTGGCTCTGGTCTTAAAAAAAAGATCCATGGATCTGAAGATGCCATTAGCATATGAAACACATCTTCATTCGTTGAGAAACGAGAACATTTCCTAGAATGATGTGTACGATAGTATTTATAGTCTTTATTTCGACTTTCTTGCGCCTCTTCAGAAAGCGAACCGACCGGGAAGACTGCGTCATCAATTATGCTTGCCCCGTGAATCAGGATTTTGTACACGGTTGTAATATGAAATTCATATTTATAAAAAAATATTTAACAAAATTTTTTTATGTTAATTAAACAACAGTTTTCGTTCATTGGACCACTGTCACAAAAATTCAACTGGCATTTTTCAAATAGTGACTTCTACAAAAATAATTTATGTAACATAAAAAAAGTTGTTATTAAATATTTTTTTTTACATAAAGGATTGATAAATCATATCCATTTCACATTTTTCTTTATTATTTAGAAATATTCCTAAAATAATTCACCTAAAACATCAAATACACCGTAACCATCGCTAGAATTCATTCCTGGAAATTCTAAAAGTTGATAGTTATACTTAAATTGCAGCCAGAGTGGTTCGAAGTAGGCAGAGATTTTTTACACAAAGTTAGTTCAACATTATACCTTGCCAAAACGAGTAGTGCTAGACCGAGCCTGCTTAACAGATTTTAGATATGCTTGCATAAATAAAAAATGAGCGGAAAACAGAGATTTCCGATTAGCCCATATTACTTAATGTTTAACAACTTTTTTAGAAAATTATTTTTGCCAAATAAGCGTTGTACTTGTGACAATGTTTTCACAAAATTTCAATCAAATCCGTTGGATAGATTCGTTTTTACGGATTTTCTGCCGCTTTTTGGCCATTTTGCAACACTGTGCGGCGTACCTTCATTCTGCCCTCAAGTTGTGCCAGCACACTCTGCCGGCAGATCACAATACTTCTACTTCCGAATAAGCCTATATTTCTGCTGGTAGGGTCTGCTGTCCAATTCAAGGCAGATTCAGAGCATAGCCTGCTTCGAGCGTCATTCTGACACCATAATGCCCAAATTCTACTGGCATCGTATGATTGGAGGCTATGATCGATATGTGCTCGAGGCAGACGTGGCTAACTGAGAAGTTATTGGATAGCAAGATATCTATTTTCTGAGCTCTCAAAAAGCAAGACATGAATATATGAATATGAAGTTTATAAATAACACATACGTAACTTTTTTACAATTACACAAAGCCATATAACCTATTATATTTTCTACTTGTTAAATGGTAGAAATTTTCGCGATATACACCTAAAATTTCTAATTGACTAATCAAATAATTCTTTCTAAATCATATCAACCAATAATTAATATACAGGGTGTCTCACCTCACAAGAGCATCTAAAATACCTCGCTGTTTTTTATGATAGAAAAAAATGTTAGAGGAAAACATTATTTGGTTCAGAGGGACAAATATTGTAATAGGCAAAAAACTGTGTTTAAGGTTATATTTGTTGGAATGCCAATACAAAATCGAATATGATTATAAGTGAGAATCACTGAACAAGGCAATAAACATATGTTAAGCACACCCTTGGTCCTTTGTCCTTAAGTGGCTAACGGACTTTTTTCATATTGCCTTCCTTGCTTTTAGTCTAGCCTTCAGCACGACACGACGTCCTTCCTCGCTCGCAAATAAAATTAGAGTTTATATTAGTAAAAACGGTTTTATTCATTTCCATACCCTATCTCCAATAGGTTATGGGCCCAGTTGATTTTCTTTGACTGTGTGTTTAAAATTATATGTGACAGACAATTGATAAAGTTATTGTTAAATTATAGTGTATTAGTGGTTATGAAAGTACTATGAATAAGAATAAGTTTAGATTCTAATTATTGAACTATATATATATTAAGTAAACTAACACTTAATTACGAAGATAAAAAACAAACCGCATAATGTACATTAGTTATATGTAGAGTTATATATAACTAATGTACATTATGCGGTTTGTTTTTTATCTTCGTAATTAAGTGTTAGTTTACTTAAAGAAAGTATGGAAAATCTGAAAACAAAAAGGAACATTAAACCTTTTGACGATCAACGTGATAGCATTTGGAAATTTAGAGTGCGCGGTCTTATGTGTGAACTGGACATGATTGATGAAGAACCCCCAGCAATGTTGACTGCTGAGTGGATGAGAGCGGAAAGCATCGCGAAAAATACTATAGTTGAGTATTTAACGGATTCCGTCCTGAGATTCGCGAGTACAGAATCTACGGCAAAAGAAATCTTTGATAGGCTGGATGCCATTTATCAAAGGAACAGTATAGCTAGTCAACTAGCTGTAAGAAGACAACTGTTAACTTTGAAATTGCAGTCTGATATGTCTCTAACCCGTCACTTTATTATATTCGACGATCTTATCACCGAATTATCAGCAGCGGGAGCAAATTTGCAAGAGACCAACAAGGTGGCGTATTTGTTTGTAACACTCCCGAACTCATATGTAAATGATATTTGGTCCCCTCAGGGTTTCAAATCCATTCCACTACCTCTCGCTTTACCAATCCTCAATTATTGCCTAATTTCAAGCGGGACCTACGTTTTATTAAGATGGGTTCCGAACCACCTATTTTGTCAACAACACGTGGAACGCACCCAGAGGGCCACTTCCCGGCTTGTTACCGAGCGGTCACCTAGTGCGTGCCCCGCCCTACGCCATGTAACTTCGGTGATCGAACGAGAACCGGTATTTTCAGCGAGGCAATGGTCGTTGACCCACTCCCGAACTCATATGATGGTGTTATAACCGCTATAGAAACACTGTCAGAAGACAATTAGACTGCTTGACCATGGGATAAAATTACGGGAGGAAAACAATGACACAAGTTTAAAGGTACTCCATATAAATACCTTACAGAATACCAATAAAAACACCATTGAAAGACAAAAACCATTTCATAATAATAACGAAAAATGGAAGTCGAGGAAGCAACCCCGAAGCAACGGTGGCAATCAGCAGGCTACAAGGTGCCATTAGTGCGGTAGAAAAGGCCACAAGATAAGAGAGTGTTTTTATTATAAAAGAAATTGTTAATATAATGACAATAGGAAAAGAACTGATCAAACAGTGCAAATAAGCAATCAAGTAAATAATGATCCTGGGTTTGCATTTATGGCCGGTGACTACCAACCGGAGACCAAAAAAGGTGTGACCTTTTTATTGGATTCAGGAGCCTCCAATCATTTAATCAAGAGAGAAGATTTGTTCTCCGAGTCCATCACGCTACAACCGCCGCTAAACATTTCTGTGGAAAAGAAATAATCCATGTTATCAGCAACAGAGGAGTGGATGGGATAAAATCTGCTTTCGGTTCGAAGGATTCAAGAGGCTGGATAGGGTATTGTATTGGACAGCAAGGGAGTACAAATCTCCAAAAATGGTACCATTATCATGTCTGGTAAGCCCTTAAATAATTTAACAGCAATTGATTTTAAAGTGAAGATGAAAAGGGTCTGTAACAACTCGCAGGTATATAATATGGTGAGTTGTAATTATGAACTGTGGCATAAACGATTGGGTCATAGGGGTAGATCAAAATTTTTAGAATTAAAAAATAAACAAATGTTCGAAGATATACAATGTATTGAAAAGATAATACCGGATAATAACCTTTATAAAGCTTGCATAAATGGTAAGCAAGCACGATTACGATTTGAAAAGAATAAAATTAAAATGATTACCATTTGAAAAGATTAAAATAATTAAAATTATTTATTGTTCATTCGGATGTTTGCGGTCCTATCACTCCATCGACTATAAACAATAAAAATTATTTTGTTTTGTTCATAGATGAGTTTACTCACTATTGTGTAACATATTTGATTACACACAAGACAAATGTGTTTAATGTATTTAAAGATTGTATTGCAAAAAGTGAGGTTCATTTCAATTTACAAATTGTTAACTTGTACTGCGATAATGGTGGAGAGTACTTATCAAACGAAATGAAAGACTATTGTGTACAAAAGGGTATCAGTGACCATTTAACGGTCCCACAAACCCCACAATTAAATGGCGTCTCGGAACGCATGGTGTGAACGATAACTGAAAAGGGACGAACAATAGTAAATTGTGCAAGTCTAGATAAGGTGTTTTGTGGAAGCAGTGCCTACTGCTACATTCCTCATTAATTTAACCCCAAATAAGGCTTTAAAAGATTCAAAAACACCATACGAATTGTGCCATAGTAAGAAGCCAAATTTGAAGTACCTGAAAGTTTTTTGTTCTACATTTTACATACGTAACAAAATTAGGCAAGGCAAATTCGACAAAAAATCATCGAAAGGAATCCTAGTTGGGTATGAACCAAATGGTTACAAAGTATGGGATGTTGAGAAAGATAGTTTTGTTATAGTAAGGGATGTAATTGTAGATGAAATAAATTACTTAAATTACTAGAAATGATAAGAATGAAATACAAGAAAAATGTGAGCTTAGAAGAAGTGAACGGATTAAGTAAGGACCTTCCATATCGTATGAAGAATGTGATTTAGAACATGATCTTCTTATGTGTGCACAATCGTTAATATGCAAAGTTCCCAGTTCATTTGAAGAAATTAAAACTAGAATTGATAAATTCTCTGATAATAAATAAGACATGGACATTAGTTGAAAGACCAGTAAACATAAACATTGTAGATTGTAAGTGGGTATTTAATATTAAGAACTATGAGTTCGGAAACTCATTGAAATATAAGGCGCGACTTGTTGCTCGCGGTTTTAATCAACAGTATTTAGTTGATTATAATGAAACTTTTGCACCTGTAGCAAGAATAGCAAGTTTCAGATTCATAATAGCTTTTGCAAATCAGTTTGATTTCATGATACATCATATGGATGTAAAGACAGCATTTTTAAATGGTACATTAAAGGAACAAATTTATATGAAAGTTCCTGAAGGAGTCGTCAGTAAAACTAATCAAGTTTGCAAATTAAATAAAGCTATATATGGTTTAAAATAGGCAGCGAGATTTTGGTTCGAAGTGTTCGAAAAATGTCTCATAGAAAAGGGTTTTCGAAGCTCTTCAGTCGATCGCTGTATTTATCTATTAGATAAAGGAAATATATCTAAAAATATATATGTTGTTTTATATATTGAGATGTAAAATCACATTAGATCAAAGTGCATACATTCAAACAGCATTAGTGAAATTCATTATGAATGACTGTAAACATGTTAGTACACCTCTTCCAAGCAAATTAAACCATTTAGCATTAAATTCAGATGATAAATACGAAGCCCCGTGTAAAAATTTAATTGGTAGTTTAATGTACATAATGGTATGTATGTACGCGACCTGACTTGAGTGTTGTAATAAACATTCTAAACAGATATACCAATAAAGAGAATAGAGAGCTTTGGCAAAATTTAAAATGGGTGCTCAGATACTTGAAAGACTTCAGAAGACCTTAAGTTAAATTATGTAAAAGGAAATTACGAGGAAATAATAAATGATTTTATTGACTTGGATTGGAGAGGTCAGAATGAAGATGATCCAAGAAATATATCAGGGTACTTTCAATTATTTGAACGATGTACGATATGTTGGTCGACTCGGCGACAAAGTTCGGTAGCGACTTCATCTACCGAAGCAGAATATATGGCACTATTCGAGGCCATAAGGGAAGCATTGTGGTTAAGATCCTTAGCAGTCAGCATAAATATAAATATTTCAAAACCGATTATTATTTATGAAGATAACAATGGGTGTATAAGTATAGCGCAAAACCCAAGTAATCACAAGAGATCGAAACATATTAATATTAAATATTACTTCTCTAGAGAACAGGTAGAGAAGAATTTGATTAAACACGAATTTGTTTGTACAGAGAACCAAGTTGCTGATGTATTTACAAAGCTACTGCCTGCAGCAAAATTTCAGGAATTCAGAACGAGAATGGGACTCCAATAATTATTTTTTTTTTTTTATTAAATTAGTTTAAGTATACGTAATGGTCTGATTAGGTTTTCCTGGGTTTCTCTAATCCACGCAACAAATGTTGGACCATATATATTTCCCAGGAAAAGCAAGGAAGGATAGTCATTTTATTATTTTTGTTTCTATGGTTCCAATTAAAATTTAATTTATGCTAATAGAAGTGATAGTTATAGTCATTAGATTTAATGTTAAACGTAAATAGGATTTAAACATAACTGATTCATTTTTGAGGGGGCGTATTGGAATGGCAATACATAATCAAATATGGTTATAAGCAGGGACTGAAACGGTTCTGAAAATAACTGTTTCAAACTGTTATATATCGGTTCTGATTCAAACAGTTATGAAGAACCGAAATGATGTTGTAACTGTTACGAGAATATCGGTTCTGGCTTATATCGGTTCCGGTTTCGGTTCTGTCATTCTGTATTCTGTTCAGTTGAAGAACATATAATGTATGCAAGCAACTAAATCATCGACAAGGCGACCCTAAAATAAAACACAAAATTGTTTGACGGGATCGGACAATTATCAATGTCTCTACCACCGCACTGATTTCGGTGATTTTTTAATATGTTGTACAAACCAATGTTTTGAACAAATAATTACAAAAATTTGTATTATCATGTATTATTTAAATTATTATTTGTTATTACTCACTATTTGAACAATTTTTTAAATAAATACATTTTTATAATGCATTGAAATTTGTTTATAYATTCATTATTTAAATACGTATACATTATTTAAACAATTATTTAWATAAATAAATTTTTGTYATTATTATGTTGTTTATGASTTTTTAATATGTTGTACAAAMCAATGYATTATAAAAATGTATTTATTTAAAAAATTGTTCAAATAGTGAGTAATAAYAAATAATAATTTAAATAATACATAATAATAGAAATTTKTGTAATTATTTGTTCAAAACATTGGTTTGTACAACATATTAAAAAATCATCGAAATCAGTGCGGTGGYAGAGACATTCTTCGACTGAACAGAATACAGAATGACAGAACCGAAACCGGAACCGAAATCCAGAACCGAAAAATAACAGTTATGGAACCGAAATAATATCGGTTCTCGAGAACCGTAACCGTAACCGATATAAGCCAGAACCGATATTCTCGTAACTGTTATAACATCATTTCGGTTCTTCATAACTGTTTCGAGAACCGGAACCGATATCATAACAGTTTTCAATCCCTGGTTATAAGTGAGAATCATTGAACAAGGCAATAAACAGATGTCAAGTAGACCCTTGGGCTTGTTAATTTTCTCTCCATACCTAACTGCCAAGGTTAGGGATGGGACGTAGGCCTGGTCCTTTGTCCTTAAGTGGCTAACAGACTTTTTCCATATTGTCTCCTTTACTTTTAGTCTAGCCTTCAGCGCGACACATCGTCCTTCCTCGCTCGCAAATAAACTTAGAGTTTATATTAGTAAAAACGATTTTATTTATTTCCATACCCTTTCTCCAATAACATTTTTTTGAGATTTCAAGGTCATAGAATTTTTTTTTAATGGAATGATATATTTTTATTATCGCTATATGATAGCCGAGGTCAAGACGAATCCAATGCCCTGTAATATTATAATCTTCATGTGAGTACGAAAAATGCATAAAAGTAGGGCACAATATTCTTTCAAGGTATCTTCCTGCATGCAGTTAGGATGCTTGTACTCAGTTACTTTTAGCCTCACCATAAACTAAAATCATTTTTGTCTTTTTGGCATCACTATATACCATTGCTTCAGAGAAGTAACGTTATCTTTCATAATCGAATAAATCTCGATGAATTTCTTAAATGCACTGATTAGAATCACAATTTATTGTAAACGTGTTTACAGTCATTAGTCAAAGTTCAAGAACATTTCTTGAAATCCTATATAAGGGGATCATGTCGTCGTTATTTCACTATTTACATCAAGTGCTCTACTTTTATGAATTCGTACTCAAAGTCATGTGAAGGTCATAATACTACAGGTCGTTGGATTCGTTCTTAACCTCGACTACCATATAGCGATCATAAAAATATATCATTCCATTAAAAAAACATTTATGACCTTGAAATCTCAAAAAATATAATCTTGAACAAAGTTTTTTGCCTATTATAGTATTTGCCCCTCTGAACCAACTAATGTTTTCCTCTGACATTTTTTTCTATCATAAAACACAAGCGAGATATTTTAGATGCTCCAGTTAGGTGAGACACCCTGTATATAGTATATAATGACATATCATTCATATTCGCATAACTAATTTATTGTATTTGAGAAATTTAACGTGATTTCAATTAAAACTTTACAATAACATACATAACCTTAAAATATATTTAAGGTTATTTTATTTATATTTGTAAAATATATATAAAAAGGAAAGGAATTTATCTCCTAAACCAACGGTTTTATAACAACAATAAATGTGTGCAGAGAAACAAATATGAGCTGAAAATCTTTGATTGTATAAGGGCACCCCTTGGAAGCATTGTTAATTTCTACTATAAATAAAAACCATATTAATATTCTTGTGGACAAAATGAAATTACTTTAAATTTTGTATCAAGATTATTGAAAAATAAGTACTTTATTCATTCGAATGCTTTAATAAACCCTTAGTTGGTCTTAGTAATGAGAGTCAGTAACTATTCAATAATAATAGAGAATATAAGTATAATATAATATATATAAGTATAATATCTTAATATCTCTTATATTCTCTAATAGAGAATATAAGAGAATATCTTGAGATCAGATAAACAAAAAACTGTACTGTTGTAATGATTAAATTATCATTTTATTCTCTGTAAGAATGTAAATGAAATAGTTACATTTAAAAAACACCAGTGAACTTGAAATGTTATAGAAAAAAGGTGCTTAAAAAAATTTCTTTAGTTATGTATGTATAACTCCTATGATGATATCACTTTGTCTTTAGCAGATTTCTCATACAACTATAAATATTTGGATGTTTTGTCTATTTAATAAACCAATTTTACATGTTAAAATTACGTTTTTATACACTTATGTATTTGAATTTTTATTTGTCTCATGGTTTTATTTATATGAAATAATTATTTTTTCACTTGCACCTCGTATTTTATGAAACAATATTTCAAGATATAAAATTAGTTCTTAAAAATGCATCTCTCTTTTGGTGGTACTCTGTATGTATGCGAGTATGTATACGTATGTACCATACATATATATTGTATTTGTTTCCTTTAATCAGTATTATTGCAATGTACATTGCAAATGTTGTTCTCTAGTAATTAAACATACTCTTAATTTTATAAGAATCAACACATAATGTAGTAAATAGATTATGAGATAAATACAGTCACTCACCGTCATGAGATGTGTGCGTTGTCTGAATTGTTTGAGTTTGTTTGTTATAAAGCACTGGTTCCTTTGGTGGAATATTAGTATGCGCCACAGAGACAATAGTAAGTTCACGGTTTTTTCTTCTTCCAGCACTGCTGTAATTGAAAAATTTAATTACGTTATAAAATACATAGAAGAATACTGAAAACAAAATATTCAAGAAACAATTAAATACCTTTGAGCAGAATTTATACTAGATGGTTGTAAGCTAGCATCAGGAGTAGCATTAGCGCTTTGTTCCGGAGTTAGTGAATTCATACTAGATAAACTTGATAATACATCTGCAAATACATTAAAGCATGGTAGACACACCTTAGTATAAATTATAAAATAAATTTGCTAACCAGACACTGGAGCTACACCTAATGATGATAGCATGGCATCCAGTTCTTTGCGGTGATCTTTATCCGTTCCTGCAGCACGAACCGTAGCCTCCTCAACCTTAATGTAGACCATATAGGTAGATATAAAGAAATAAATAAAATATTTTAATGTAATGTAATGTAAATAAAATATTTTACATCTTTCTGTTCTTTTTCTCTTTTGCGTCTCTCCTTTTCTTCTCTAATAGCTTGAAGCTTTGCCTTTTTCCTTTCCAGTTCAGCTTTTCGATCTGACATCATTGTGCTAGTTTGTTATTACCTACATAATATCGATAGATATATTAAACAAATTTGAAACTAAAATAATTATCTTTAAGAGTAATATAAAAATTATAAAAGTCTTACCGGTTCATGAAACTTATTAACGGAACTTGAATCGAGTTTGGTGCGATTATTGATTTCTGTCTAGTGACGTCAGTTTCTACCGAATCTGTGAAAACTATATCGACAAACGCACATGCAAAAGGCGAATTTTCACGTCTGTTAAATCAATAACTGTATTAAGTTAAATATGTAGGTACAAATTATTCTAGAATCGATAAAAATACGTGTTAGAATGATCAGACATGAACTCGTTGAATAACTCACAACGTACTACTGTCATTCAGAAGTTCTAGTATAAAGAATTTGTTTCAAAATTGTCTAATTTTTTAGACTATTTAGGAAATATTTACCTTATGTATTTCACAAATTTTAGTACTAAAAACCGTTATAATCGCTGATTTCTACATCATCTATTCCACCCGTCCGACAGGCAAACCTTTTACATTGCAACAATAGCACCACAGTATCAATATCTCGTACTAACGGAATAGTTAGAACTACAGACCATAGACTTAAAATTCGTACAAGTGTGTCATGCAATGTAATTTTCTGTTTCCGATTCTGAATTGTCGATAATATTGTATAAGAATGCCCTATTGAGTCAGCGTAAACAAATTTAGGACCATAAATTTAAAATTCGAACACACGTTGTATGGAATTCGATTTCAGGATCCTTCCACCATTTTATTGTCGCGTACGATATCACCGACAGTGCTTGTTAGTAACAATTTAATTAGTGTTCTTTATACTTAATATTAAGTTTTACTACCTACTGGCGTTTAATACGGTCTAGAGTCTAGTCTAGCACAGTCAAGCACAGTGTAAAAAGGATTGGTGGCCCAAGGGACCGTCTTCGGCTCTGACTGAATTGTGTCTTAGTGTCGAGATACGACACCAGATACCTCACTAGTACTAAAGGTAGAGCGGTTTTTTTCAAAAATTAATTTAATAGATAGTTTTTAAGATAGTTTTGATAATTTGAGTGTTTCGTTCCAGTATTTGCTAATGGAGTCATCAGTAAGGATTTTCTAGCAGATACTTAGTTTTTAGACACCTGATGATAGACATTAAAAAACGATACATATTCTTTTAACGCGTTGTGCGAGTACCAGTGAGAAAGTTATGTCCTGTTTGTTGTTTATTACTCCCATGATTCCTTTCAATTAAAGTTTAAAGGAATACTGCCAAAAAGCCAGGTACTTGTACCAAAATGTCAAATATCAATATTATATTGGTAATTTCTTTGGTTTTTGTATGTCATAAAAAATTTTAATGGTATGATGTCATGTCCGTATTTCGTTCGTATAAAAATTATGCAGGTACAATTAAAAAAACAAATTTACGTTTTGTAAGAATCTTATACAGCCTCTGCACGCAGCTGCATAGTACATATACATATAACTAGTGTATAATGATGATCAGGAGAAAAATGCTTCTAATAATCTTCGATATAAACTGAAAGCATTTGCGTGGTATTTAAAAATTGCGTGCACATTTAGTCTCATAAAAGTTAGGTAGCCGAAAAATTGTTCGGTAAGAACACTCATAATGCACTTTGCAATGCAAAGCAATTGTCATTTCATGGAAATAGCGTATAACAAAAAAAAGGGGCCGGAGTGATAGCGTAGAGGGTTGGTCGTATAGAGTTGGGTAGTATTGAGGCACACGATCAAAGAAAACTTTTCTAAATTTTGCTTCGGAATTAGCTTGACACTAATTTTAGGCGGAAGCATGGGCAAGGCTAAGAAAGTCGGGGAAAAGATTGACCGAGGGAGGTCGACCTCGCGTGATGCTTCATACCGACTTCGCGTGTCGAAGTCTGATTTGCTTTGTTGAATCAAGTGTATACTGACTGTTATATTGCGTACAGAAGCGAATGAGATAGTGCATTTTCCCTTCTTTTATATCCTGTTACCCACTCCTACTTCATTATTTTCGTCAATAATTAGATTCCCGATAAAACGTCTGGTTGTCAGTCTGTTCGTGGTACTATCATCTAGCAGTATTATTACAGTCCTAATATTGCTTGGGTTTCTAAAATTAAAAGAACTTTCTGACACGATTTAAGAGAAACATTACTTATGTTTTGATTATATCAGCGGAAAATGTTTAAAATTTTTCTCATCTTGAAATATTATTTCTAGAAATGAAACAACTTTTTATATAAACGGTATTATTTTATAAATTGCAAATTTTCTTAATATTATTCATTGTAAAAATAGCTTCAAAAGTGACGGTGATAATAAAATTTCTTGAATGTGTCAAAAAAAATTTTTACATCAGTTTGTTACACAACGGGTAATTAGGTGCGTAAAAAGCTATTTTTTACCGATTAAACATAAAATAGCAGTTCCCAATTTGCTCATCGTTGTAACATTAATTTTGGATTTTGCCCAGCTAGTATTATTATATTGTCCGAAATACCGTATCTGTTCGTCTTTTTAAAATGTAAATTACCTGAATTTTATTCTACCATATAATACATCTCATAATAATGGCTATGTGCTTTCGTCACATTATTTAATGCATACACTATACACCATCGCTACATCGCATCGTTCCGACTCCCATTGCACAGTTCACCGTACCGGGCACTGTATGTATAGTCGCAATAGTTCCCACGAACCTTGTATATTTGCCAGATAAGTGGAAAGCCAGTGACGTAGGTCAAACTTTTGGTGGATTTACGGAATCTCAAATCGTACCAAGGTAAGCGGATCTGGCCTCTCTGGTCAAACGAGTAAAGGTCAGCCTTGTCCAGTGAAGTGGGAGCGAAGGAAGAGAGAAAGTGCGGGTTCCTCTATATTTGAGGAAGGGAAACACAGAGTTGATGACCTCTAGAGAAAGTACAGTTGAACGAAGGGATGAAGAGGATAGAAGTAACCTCGCATTTGCCACAGAGTCGTCTGATGAACCACCTGGTTGACGCGAATTGCTTCTGGGAGCTAGAAAGCAAAGTTACAACAACGTGCTTCGTTTCATCTCTCTTAGTCCCTTCATTCTCTGCCCTGCGTTTGTGTTACAAGCTTCATACGCTAATGCTTTTCACCCACAGGTTAGTTACCTAGTTAGTTCCAGTCTAAATAATGAATTACTCTTCTTACTTGGCAATGTGCATCAACGAAATATTATTCTTCATATTTCTTCCTTTTGTTTATGTCTGCCTAAGTCTAAACTGTAGGTCTTTTATAAAAATATGGAGAATCTACTTTGATAAATATTTCGACTAATGCAAACTATTCGAGTACAATATCTATTTACTAGAAACAGATGCTGAGTATTGGTGTTCAATGTACAATACATGTTTATAATGATACGGACTTAAATAAGAAAAACGTGTGAAATATAAGAGAAAATTACGTAAAAAGTCGGACTCACACAGAATCTAGAGTACAATTAAACTGTTTATTTAGGTACCTATATTAGACAAATGATTTACTGAAAAAAGTGTTTACTTATAAAAACGTACAAAATGTGGAAAAACATTAAATATTTTACACGATTTTCAGGATTAAACACACAAGTATGTATAATACATTGTACATACAATAATTAGTAATTACTGGGCATGCCATCGGTGATAATAATATTGCGATTAATAACATAATAACTAGACTGCGGATTTTTATGCAACTAAAATGGATCCACATATGCAATAAATATGCAGGAAATATACAAACAAAATGCTAATATTATGCTAGATATGCATATACAGATATTATAATATTAATAATATTATGATATTCCCTCCGAGAGTGATAAAACCTCGGGACTCTGGACTATCAATGAACGGGTAAGTACCTTGGGTACTACATTATTTGAAGTTAGTCGAACATAGAGAAGGACTGCGCGTAGACGACAAAGAGGGACTGAGAATCGAGGCAACTGGAACAGTTGAAAAGGCTGCGTATAGATTACAATGCAAATGCAAATAGGAAAGTCTTTTATTTTTTATTCATTTTTCACAGAACTTTTACCAACATTTTTGTGAGATTTTTCTGATTAAAATGAGTCTAAACACGGCATAATTTCAATCGTATTTACTTATTTAGTTATAAATACGGACCGCGCGGTTGTTACCGCGAATTTGATGATTTTAGTGAGGATTGAGAACACGAAGCGACTTTATTAAGTCAGAGTAACGTGCCGTAGCACAGGTTTTCGACAACTGATTGCCGATACAGTATGTCGGCGGTCTTATACATGCATATACTAATGAACGATCTAATATTGAGGGTAGAACAAAGTTTTGGGATTACTGATCTTACAAAGTATCGGGACGCTGGATCACTGATGAACTTGGGTCTGGTGACGTGTTGCGAACGTGTCGGAATCTTGGTGTTATCGGGTCGCGACACTGGACACGATTTTAAAGGGGTTCTAGCATATAACAAGTTTAAAAAATAAGAAATATTTTTTTTTACGCAACAGTTTATCGTCGTAGAATACCAACTACTGGAAATTCGAAGGGATGTGACAAATAAAGATGGACCCTAATTAGTTAATATAGAATTATATACTCTGGATTAAACTTCGGAAAATACAACTGGTTTGTGTAACTTGTTGCGGATGTTTTGTCTGGCGCTGTCAGTTTTTTAACGCACCGATAAATGCGGGGGTTATCACTCACGGTGTAGGCACGGTGTAGCATTTGTAGAACTGCTTGATAAGGACTTTGATTACCCGATCTTGCTCGAACTGACTCAAACTTCTAATTGCCTAACTTACCTCATGTTTTTTTAAAAATAATTTTATTGGTAATACGACTGAATTTATTAGTACACTTATTCCATGTAATAAACATTTTTTAATAGAATCTTTTTTTTAAAATAGAATTTATTAGTACACTTATTCCATGTAATAAACATTTTTTAATAGAATCTTTTTTATTTTTACCAGTCTTTAACATACGTGTATGTATGTATACGGAGTTGCATCTGTCACTAAGCAGAACTCTTTTATTACAGTAATTTTACATGTTTGGCCATAAAATTCGGATCTTTGAATCAACGAATCCATCGATGTATGTAGCATGACGTTTTTTTTTGCACAGGTTTTTCCAATGAATAATTAACAGAAATTACAATACTACAGAAATTCAAATATTATGTTTTGCAATGTCTCTTACAATTAGAATGTCCTGCACTGTACCAAAATTAATAAACACTTTCAACGACTAGTAAGTACTCTGAAAACAATAAAATTAAACTAATATCTCGACACATTTATATTATTCTACATATAGAATTCAAATAATGATAGGCTGGTGTATGTGTCAATCATAATTCATGATTCGTAAATTGTAAAAAGACCATTAACAGAAGAAAAGTCTGCAAAATATGCAGGAAATATGTAACATAATCTGTCATATGTCTTCAATGTGAAATATGTATATAATAATAGAACACATGCAATATGAAAACTATACATATATTGCATAAATATCCGTAGCCTAATTATTAAAACATACGAAATCGTATATAACGTTCAGTTATTACGATGAAATAGAACTTGTGCAGTTTGGCGAAGTTATATGTATTTCGTTCCATTAGCTCAAAGGGTCGCATATACTTTTAGTTTGAATTGCGAAGGAAGTGGATAGAGTTTGATGATACTAACCGTGGGGTGGGAATCGTTCAGAAAAGTTGATCGGCGTTAATTCGTCGATCAGACGAGACTTGTGTGTTCGGTACAGTTTACCTAAAGGTTTAGTAAAATCAATACTCTGTAAGTTCCTTGAGACGAAAAGAATCCGTTAACATGATATTATCGTCCTTTTGAATACTAATTTCCACGGTATACTGTGCACTAGATAGGTGAGATTTTTTTTTAGCAGAGTGCCATTATAATACGATGTAGTTTTTGCGTGTATCAGAGATTAATGAATGCGTACAGCAAAGAACCATGACAAATTTTTGATTAATAGCGTATCAAATTGAAACGCCCAACAATATGATCCACTACACTACATACATATATACATAGCGTGTCTTGTTACTGTCGGCATATTCGGAAAGACGTTCATTTTATTCTAAACAAAAGCTAACAGCATAAAATAAAACTTTTTTCATGTGAAGCTAGTTTCGAAAAAGGAAGGCAGACTTTGCGTAAGAGAATTTTAGTTTATGTTTTTGTCATATACATACATGTCGGATACGTTTCCCTGGTTGTGTCATCAATTGCAAGATAAAATACTTCTACTTATTCATATAACATATGTTAATAGAATTCCTATATGTATACAGAGTGACTCAGTATGTATTGATGGTAGAACCGTGGAGAGGGGAATTCTACATGCGAAAACAAGTAAAAAATACGGAATAAACTTTCGTCAATTGAGGCTTTGTTTTTTGGAGAAGATTGATTTTGAAGCTACGTAGTATTTGTTAGAAGTAGAAATGATAAGTCGTGGACTGACGCGTCCGACGATTCCTATTCAATAGCATGAATTAACAGGCGTATTCGCCGATTTTTTAAACTTGTAGCATACATAGAATTCCTGAAGCTTCTGGAAGAAAGGCTGTAGACGGCTACGAGAAGATCGACGCGAGGCTTAACAACCCAGTTGTTGATTTTTGCGTCCGCGGATAGGAACGAATGCATATAAATTGCGGGCTCCTAGAGGCCACGGCGCTATTTGCTATTCCGAGAAAGAGAGGACAAGGTAAGACCACGGCCGCTTTTGGTTAGTAGATTCGGAACCCGGCAGGAGAGTACGGCGATAATACCTGGATGCCTGCCAGGAGGTTGGGAGAGTACGGCAGTCTGTTCCTGGCCGCTCGTTCGACAAGGAGAATACGGCGATAATACCTGGATGCCTGTCGAATGAGAGAGGACAGGGTATCTCCTGGACGCCCAGGACTCGGCAGAGAGTAGAGTATATTTTTTTCAAAATATAAACGAAATAATTTTGCAAGTCGTGAAATGACTGAAGTTGTACCTAAGGCCGCGCTGACGTTGCGTTGGTGCGGCAGTCATCTCTCATTAATTTCTCTTATCTTGTAATAATATCTCTCTGCAACACGAGATATGACTGTTCGGTCACAAGCAGACCGAACATGAGAATTAGGCTCGGTCGGCTGCGAGAGCACGAGACACTCGACGGTTCCAAATATGTTTGGGTGTTCATCGGACACCACTTCGGGACCTACATGAGCAAACCCATTGACAGGGCGATCTAAATACTTATAAACACTTCTAGTTTCTCACATCTTTCGCACTTAATTTATCGTATAACCAAAATATAAATTACCGGGGCACACACCTACTCCGACCACCAAAACGAACGTCCACCCACCAATTAGAAATCATTTAGTTGTATGTATGTATGTAATGATATTTGGTCCCCTCAGGGTTTCAAATCCATTCCACCACCTCTCCCTTTACCAATCCTCAACTATCGCCTAATTTCCAATTTCAGCGGGACCTACTTTTTATTAAGGTGGGTTCCGAACCACCTATTTTGCCAACAACACGTGAAACGCACCCAGAGGGTCACCTCCCGGCTTTTTACCGAGCGGTCACCCATCCTAGGTGCGGACCCCGTCCAACGCCGTTTAACTTCGGTAATCGAACGAGAACCGGTATTTTCAGCGAGGCAATGGTCGTTGACTAGAAATCATTTAGTTACCCCATACATTTTGTAACCAACCAACAGGAAAAAAATCCGAGCCAACATAATACGCGACACGATACCGAATGACAGAACTCTTATATCTGAACCAAACTATCTCGAACGCAAATGTTATATACAGGGTGGGACACTATAAACAGGTCACCTGAATAACTCGCTTGCTTCTGAAGATAGAAGAAAATGTATCAGACCAAACTTACTTGATATCGAGGCTTTCATACTCTGATGTCATTAATTTTTTGATAGATGGAGACGTCAAGGAGATATGAAAGTCAACTCTGTTTTTTTTAATTGAACGGTATGGTATTTTATTTACATTCTGATAGTGTGTTTGAAAACGAATACAATGACCTATTATGAAGGTCATTCAAGGTCACGCAAGGTCAACTGCAATAGAAAATAAAGTATCTGAAAGCACTCTTCAAATATTTCTGTGCTTTCTCTGGTTGTTGGCATACCGCTCTTGTAAGTATTGATAAGAGTCACATTGTATGCCCAGTCAGCCACGTCTGCCTCGAGCCCATATTGACCACAGCCTGCAATCATACGATGCGAGCAGAATGCGGGTGTCAGTTATGTTATGGTGTCAGAATGACGCTCGAAGCAGGCTATGCTCTGAATCTGCCCTGAATTGGACAGCAGACCCTACCAGCAGAAATATAGGCTTATTCGGAAGTAGAAGTATTGTGTTCTGCCGGCAGAGTGTGTTGGCACAACTTGAGGGCAGTATGAAGGCACGCCGTGGCGTCGTTATAAAAGACAGGTCGTTTGCACTAATGTGGTGGTTGTCGTAACAGAAGGCAGGTTGACCGCAATAATGTGGTGGATGTCGATTAGGTCTGCAGACAAGTTCGTATATGCGAGCCGAGTTCGAGTCGGGACTTGCTTTCCGAGCCGAATCGAGTACTCGTACGAAGCGAGCGGGTCGAACGAAGCGAGATACTCGACCGATACGAGCTACTCGCCCCAATGCGAGCTTAGTGGCACCGAATCGAGCCACGACGCGACTTCATTTTGCCTTCTTTTTGCCCTCAAGTTGTGCCAGCACGCTCTGCCGGCAGGAACATAGGCTTATTCGGAAATAGAAGTATTATGTACTGTCGGCAGCATTACTGTCCACATCAGAGCAGAATCAGAGCATTTTGCTTACTGGATACCTACCTGTATCCAGAAAATAAGTAGATTGACTACCGACTAGAGTACGGCTTCGTAATATTCAATCTGAGTGTCCAATTTTCAAGAATGCGTTACACAATAGCAGAGAAAGTGGTTACCATTTATGGTTAATGTCATAGAATTATGAGGAAAGCGGTACGCGTGTATGGTGAAAGATTTGCCGATCGTAATAATCCTTCACTTTTTGTCTTTACAAACAATATAAAAAAGTTTCGAGAAACTGGAAATGTGGATAAGAAAAAATGCAATCGAGCCAAAAAAGCAACTGATGATGGAAACACGATAAACATTTTAGCAAGTGTAATACAAAATCAAGTTGGTACGAGACAACGACGAAGTATTTTGCGAATACTTAAAGGTAACAAATTTCACCCATTAAGTGAAAATGATTTTTAAAAAACGTTTACAGTTTTGCGAATGGGGCCTACGGAAACTGCAAGATGATGAAATGTTCTTGAATAAAATTTTGTTTACGAATGGGGCCACATTTACAAATCATGGACAAGTTAACCATCACAACATGCATTACTGGTCAGTAGATAATCCACGATGACTACGAGAAATGGACAAGTAGAGATCTTGGTCTGTGAACGTCTGGTGCAGCCTTCTTCATAATAAAATAATTGGTCCATATTTCATTAATGGTACGCTAAATAATCATAAATACGAGAGAATCTTAAAAGACGTTTTACCAGAATTGTTAGAGGATATTTCACTGGACATGCGACAGTCCATATGGTTCCAACAAGAGGGATGTCCTGCTCATTCAGCATGAAATGTTACAAAATTACTGAATAGGACATTTGAAGGTCGTTGGATCAGGAAGTAATAAATGGCCAGCACGTTCCCCAAATCTGACACCACTAGATTTTTATTTCTGGGGAAAATTGAAGTGTACCGCAAAAAACCAACAACCATAGTTGATATGCAAGAACGTATAAAAAGAGCTTGCTCTGTAATAGATACAACTGAAATTCGTTAGTCAGTATGATGAGTATTGCAATGTTTTAGATTATGTCTCCGTATTCAAAGTCGTCATTTTGAACACTTGAAGTAGAAGTGAATACGTAAATAACATGTTACATGTAAATCGTCGTAGTGTTCGAAGAGTGCTTCCAGACACTTTATTTTCTATTGGAGTTGACCTTGCGTGACCTTGAATGACTTTCATAATAGGTCATTGTATTCGTCTTGAAACACACTATCAGAATGTAAATCAAATACCATACCGTTCCATTAAAAAAAACAGAGTTGACTTTCATATCTCCTTGACGTCTCCACCTATGAAAAAATTAATGACATCAGAGTACGAGAGCCTCGATATCAAGTAAGTTTGGTCTGATGCATTTCCTTCTATTTTCAAAAGCAAGTGAGATATTCAGGTGACCTGTTTATAGTGCCCCACCCTGTATATTATCGTTAAGCTTTAAATATATTTTAAACAGTAAGAAATATCGAATAAGGGAATGTCGAGAGTGGGCAGCTTGCGGCTCGAGAGCGCGACGCGTACTCTTCTCGGGGAAAACCCATGCGGGTGTACCGTCAGGTAGCGAACATGCTGGCAACGAGGAGTCCTTATGACTAGAAGTCAGCTGAGCGGTCACTCTTCAAGTGACGCTCACTATGTAAAGACCTTTTCCTTAGAATAAATCGCACTCTTTGGCGAACGACTTCACCGTCAATACGTGTCTTAATCCAACACCCGCTCCGATCGCCCTTTCCGAGTAATATATATACAGGGTGTTCCAGATTGAAACCGACAATGGTTTGGGACCGGTTGTCGCTGTATTTCGGATGAGAGTAATTATGTATGCGGCTTGACTATGTTCTTGAGTGGGCCGAGTTTCAAGACGAAGAAAATGCGAGAGGCTCGAATGTAGTGGCAAACTATAATATAAAGTGGTCAGCCGAGCAGCGATTGTATACTAATATACAGATTGTCTCAAAATTACTTCAATTCCCTGAAATGGGCGGTTTCTGAGGTCATTTGAATTTTCTTTTTGCAAAATGTCCACCGGGGCTTCGTTTAGGAGTTATTAACGAAAAACATGGACCAATCAGAGAGAAGGCTCAGCGCGCGATGGCAGAGATAGTCCGCCGCGCTAGGAGGTTCTACTGACGAGAATGTTAGCGGTACGTTGCGACGAAGAAGTGAACAAGTGAAGGAGCAGAAACTTTAAATTATTGTAAAAACTCATTGATTCAGCTGTAAATCCACTTGCTGCTTTGAAATGTGGGTCACTGGACCACTCAGTGACGAACTGCACAGCTGGTGGTGAATAGTAGGTATACAACAATCTATTAGCCAAGAACATGAGTAGCCTGGTTCGTGGTAGGCAGGCGCGTAGCAATACTAATCGTGGGTCACGCGCCTCCGTTAGCTACGGATCTTTCCGAGGTGACGGGTGTAGATCTTGGGCGGTGGAGTGGGTATAGCCCAGTGTCTCCTAACCATCATCTTGGGGAGATCCGAGTCCCACACTATCTCCTTCAGAGGTCCCTTTGGGAGGGGGCATCGTGGAGGGGGTATGCGTAAATGCATTTTCCCATCGCCCTTAAACAAAAAGAAAAAAGATATACGACAATCTAAGGCCCAAGGGATGCGTGGTGAAGTCAATGATCCGAACCTTCACATTCACTGTTCAAACAATACTAAATCGTATACTTCATTTACACAGATGCCATAAAATTTTTCCACACTAATGATCACTGTTGCCACTTGTCAACACATAGCTATGCACTAATAACAATTCCAATATCACTTTTATTGCAGCACGAATTATAATAAGCAGGTACTGTGATTCCATGCATTTGCAGCAAAAATGAGTACATGCATTTTAAAGCAGTAGAAAGATTAAAACAATTTAAAAACACCAATGTATTATTTTCAACTAGTTCAAATGATTAAAGTAAAAATCATATAGCTGTTTGGCTTCTGTCCCTTGCAATAGCAGCAGACCACTTTCATTTTGCATAAAAATCCGCAGTCTAGTAATTAGTTTAAATATCACTATCGAAAACACACATAATTAGCAACCGTGAGCTTTGTACTGATAACTCTTTGCCGATGTTCTCTCTACCACGGCTCGAACGACACTGATTGTAGGCAAGATTTTTCTGAAAAGTCTAGGGAGGTCATTATGCGTGTCGAAAATTCACGCTGAAAAAGCACGCTTACGAAAACGACATGGTGGATAGACGGAAAACAGGATACGAGAAGGACCGCTGTAAGACTAGAATTTATGGCAATCACATGTTTCGGGATTCTTGCAGATTGGTACACTGAGTCTGTGTGTAACTGTTCGAAAACGTCGTCCGGCCTTTTACCCACCAAGAGGTAGAAATATCAAATCCGCGTGCCGCAAGGGTGCCTATTGTCCTACATCTCTCTTAAGAAACTTTCTACTAGAAGGACGGACGACGTCTGTGCAAAGTTTGAGCTCGATCGAATAACGGGAAAACGTGCACCGAGCTCCTAACACTAGGTTATTACGGGACGCGTCTAATATTTACCATATTTTTTAAACTAGCTGATTAGTATTTTTGTTGAGCATTGTTTAATATAAACTACTTACCGAAATAATGAAACGTATTGAATTTCAAATTTTTTTTCGAATTATTTACAAATAGGAAAACATAAAAGTATACTATATGTGTTTGACATTAAAAGGCTGACAAAATTCAAAGGATGGTTTTAATGACAATGTATGACACGAAAATGGAGAACAAAAGATCGCAATTTTACTTCTTCTTCGAGTTAACCCATTATCATGGTCCCGGGTGTTTGCGGGCGAACTTACATGTGCAATGTCGTGCAGCCGTCATATTTCGAGATTTTCATCTATAAAGCAAAAATTCGCACAATGCGCAAAGTAAAAACAAAAACACATTCATACATATGTAAGTACGTGTCCTCGGCATTTCACGAGTAATCGACAAAGAGTCTTTGTCAAAGACACATTTTTATGTCTCCAGATCACAATAAGTATCATGGATTTGTCGAAAATGGCGCGTGTAAGACGAGTCGAGTGCAGTGACGAAAACGATGAATAAAAAACGAGTAATTCGTAATTGGTTAAAAATGAATAGTGTAGGATTTTAGGAAAAAGAGGGAACCGGCCACAGCGGGACTCGGACCTTCGACCCCACGCTTCGATCTCCGACTTTTCCTAATCTCTATACTCCATATGTATTTGGCCGGGGGGGGGGGGGGGAGTGCTGATCCGACAGTACTTACAGAATATAATTTATATTTCCACTAAGAAGGATATTTAATAAAACAGAAATTTTTAAAAATATTTGACGGAGTTAATTTTGTTCCCCTCTGAGTTATTGTAGGTCATAACAGCCAAAATAATAGGTTTACGTAAAACATGTATATTACCTTTTTTGTAGAGCGTTTTATGACCTTCAGTTTTTGTTTGAAACTTTTTTCTCTAAAATCAATATTTTCGAAAATCTTTAGTAAGAACTGTCAAAACTTTGAAGTGGGTTGGGGGCCAAACGAGGCTTTGTCGCCAAAAATCCTTTTAGGGCTTCCTTCTCTAATCAAGGATAAGCTTTGGCAAAAATTTCAGCAAAATAGGAGGGTTGTCGCTTTCGGAAGTTTATCCAAGGAAAAGAAAGAGAGAAAGGAAGGAAGAAACGAGAATGTGTTAAAGTGTGAGAGATAGATTAGATAAGGTAATTATGAATAGGAAAAATGAAGAGATAGAAGGAGTGAACGATAAACGGGTGTGTATGTGTGTGTTGATTGCTTAGGTCTTAGATGAAGTTAGATTCGGATATTGTAAAACCAAATCCGATTACGAACCACGAGCTTGAATAAATAGTGCTTTTTGTTATTATTAGACAGGAGAATAAGTAAGAATGTGAGAAGGTAGATTTCATTTGGCTAATTTCAGAGAAAGAGAAGTAATAATAATCCTGTAAAACGTGTCTTCACACGATTTATCGCAACAAAAGCTGCGGTTGATATTAATATTTATAACTCATGTTGAATATATAGGCCGAAAAGTCAAATTGCAGAAAATTTAACCAAACCAGTCCGACGTTAATGGCGCACCTGCCCGAGAGAGAAAAGAAAGATGAAGAAATTTAATTAACCACTCGTCCAAAGGGGAAGGTAATTTTGTCGCACTTCCAAGGAATCGCAAAGGAAGTCTGTGAAGGGTGGCGGCATTGGACATTTTCTCAGACATACAAGATCCAAGAAGTGAGTGGCAGAGTCCTGCTTTTCCTTAAAATCCACAGTTAAAACAGTACTGAGGTGACGCGCAGATAGAACATTTAATAGATTGGGTTTATAATTTACGGAAATGCTCTCTCATTGGCACGAGAGTCTTGGAGCTATTCAATTGTACTAATTTCCTGAAGTATAAATTAATATTTTGACAAACATTCTTAAACTTGAATTGCTAAGCATTTATGGTATATATACTATGTATATTTTTACTTACATGACAAAATGACACATATTCGGTTCATACATAATATTGTACAGGGCGTAAGAAAAGTAATGGTCATCCGTCCTAGGGGTGAATCTACACCTCTGGATCGGTGAACATTTGTAAAAGAAACTTGCCGCAAAATTGTTTATAACAATGAAAATTGTTGTTAAAGTTTTTTTTCACGTCAATACCTTCTACTGATCTACTAGCAGAGTTTTCGCGCGAATTCCCATTGAGAGCGCAGAATTATTTTGATCGCGGTCGGAGTAATTTCTTTTCATTCGCCGTTACAAGTTAAGAAAGTGTGTTGTGTAGTGTTAAGTGACCGTGTGAAAATTTAGTGTTTTGTGTTAAGATTATTAAAACTGATTCGTGAAAATGGTAGTGTGCTGTGGATCTGCCGAAGGAATAGAAGACCCTGAAAAATTGTAAGTCTACTTTACGTTAATATTTTATAATGTAGGATTAGTATTTTTATGTATAACAATAGAGAGATACAAGGTTTTCTTTTATATTTTACAATTTTAAATTTATTATCTGAATGGGCAGGGAAACAGACGATGCTTGGTACGGGCCTAGCCACGAATGTCTCTTTTTCGTTTGCTCGAGGCACGCACACGATCATGTTCTGTCTCATTGACACGGTCGGGTGAACTGTAGTCGTAGGCTTGTGTCTATACATATAACGCCACACAATCAAGTTTTGCAAAAACTTTAACAGCTTATATCTCAAGAACTATTTGTTTGAGGCATATGGCTCCTTTCAGACTTTTTCTCTTCTCGATCAGTAGAAGGTATTGACGTGAAAAAAACTTTAACAACAATTTTCATTGTTATAAACAATTTTGCGGCAAGTTTCTTTTACAAATGTTCACCGATCCAGAGGTGTAGATTTACCCCTAGGACGGATGACCATTACTTTTCTTACACCCTGTACATTCATATTCTTGGGAATATAATTGAAATTATTGTCACATATTTCTGACGGTACACTTGTACAGTAATTCATCCATAACTGTCTATACCATGGGTCTGGCCAAAGACAATTATCGTGAAGGGATACTATTCTTTGACTTTTGCCGAACGTAGAACAGGACACCGAAGCTCGAGAGGCCTCGGCCGCCGAGCAGTGAAATCCGATACCGGGTCGGTTGTATCGGTGTGAATCACTTCTAATCCAATTACAAAACATCTTTATTTTTTATTATTTTTTTATGGAACTTTCACCAATATATTCGTGGCATTTTTCTAATGAAAATGATACCAAATATGATATAATTCCGATGATATTTACCCGTGTAAGATTCGCGAATTGTCCCGGTCAAGAGAACTGACTTAAATTATAAAGGACCATATACATATCTGTATATGATCCGAATTCTGTCGTGTTTGGTATCATTTTAATCAAAAAATTGCCACAAATATATTAGTGAAAGTCTCGTAAAAAAATAAGTAATAATAAAAAAGTTTTTTTACTGGTATTACTTTGCGAGGACACGCGGGCCTTTGAACTATGCCGGCGACTGCGACTATCCGCGTCTCTTTCTTTCCCATACGCTGTCCTTCCTTGCATCCGAAACTTTCATCGTCCATTACACGGGTAAATATCATCGGAATTATTTCATATTTGGTATCATTTTCATTAGAAAAATGCCACGAATATATTGGCGAAAGTTTCATAAGAAAATAATGAAAAGTAAGGAAGTGTTGTCATTGGATTAGTAGTGGTCTCTTGGTCTCACACCAATATACCCGATCCGGTATCGGGTTCCATTGCTCGGCGGCCGAGGCCTACTGAGTTTCAAGGCCTCTCACGGGGTATGTCCCTCAGTGGAATGGGTAGGCGACTAGACAGTTATCGTTTAGACATTTTAGACAGTTATGGATGAATTACTGTACTTACATTTATCTGTGGTCGTAAGGAAAAACACCGCAAGTCACACAATTGCATTTTCGAGATATTGCCGTTTAAAGTTTTGATTACTAATTCTTTGTGTAGGACATCGATTAAGTTGCATTATTTTTTTTTTTGAGCCTTTCGAATTTGTTTTCACGCCTTTTTTCTGGTAAATACGTAAATCCTATACTCTAAAGTTCAATTAATGCATAAACTCAAATTTTTTGAGATTGATTTATGGCAATCACATGTTTCGGGATTCCTGCAGGTTGGTACGCAGAGTCAAATTTCGCTCCAAATGCATGGAATCCGCAGTCTAATCATCGCATTACCTGCTTATTGTGATTCGTGCTGCAATAAAAATGATATTGGTATTATTATTAGTGTATAGCTATGTGTTGACAAGTGTAAATAGTGATCGCGAGTGAGAAAAAATTTCATGGCATCTGTATGAAAGAAATATACGATTTATTTATCGTTCGAACAGTGAAAGTGAAGGTCCGGATCATTGACTTCACCATGCATCCCTTGGGCCGTAGATTGTCGTATACCTACTATTCACCACCAGATGTGCGGTTCGTTGACCTGGCCTGTTCGTCCCTTACCGTTCGGTACTGTCGTATACCTGAGGCCAGCTGTGTAGTTCGTCACTGAGTGGGTCAGTGACCAACATTTCCAAGCAGTAAGTGAATTTACGGCTAAATAAGTGAGTTTTTGCAATACATAATTCAAAATTTCTACTCCTTCACTTGTTCACTTCTTCTTCGCGGCGGACTGCTAACGCTTCTGTGAGGGGATCCGCCTGGCGCGCCGGACCATCTTTGCCAACACGCGTCTAGGTCGCGTTCTGATTGGTCCGTGTTTTTCGTTAATAACTCCCAAACGAAGCCCCGGCGGCCATTTTTGCAAAGGAAAATGTTGCTTCAAATCACCCCACGAACTTCCCATTTCCGGGAGCTGACGGAGTTTTGGGACACCATGTATAATAAATGAAATTTTGAAATTTATTTTTTGTCATTTCAAGTAATAGCAAAACTTAGAATAAGTAGTTTTGTCATTTTACAGTAAAGTAGTCCCTTTTATAACATCTCCAAAAAAATCAAGTAATTAATTAGCCTCGAAAAAGACGTCTTTAAGACGTCTCCTTTCAAACGACGTCTCCAGACAGACGTCTGAAATTAGACGTCGTTTAAACGTCCGTAAAGGACGTCTTGAAAAAGTCTTCTTTTTGGGTCTGAACGTCTTACGTTCAAAATAGCCGTAAAAAAAACGTTGCGTGCTATCTGGGCGATGTGGGATTCCTAAATTCCCTAGTTTGAGGATGTTGTAATTTAAGTGCGTACGGTTGGTACGTCTCGCTAAAACAGGCGAAACGTGCGAACGCGGACGGCGGAAAAATAAGCGAAGCGTGCGTCTCGCGAAAACAAGCGAATGCCGAAACGAGACACGAACAGGAGAACAATCGAGATTGGGGAGATGACTCGAGGAGTCTCGCTTCGGTCGCCCAGTTGAATGGTTCGTTGTATCAGCCAGTAGGTCTCTTTACTTTGTTACTTTCGTCATTTTATTAAATTATCATTACCAGTTACGATCCGATTTTTTATTCATCCCTGTCCTCGTAGACAGAATCAAAAGAGGGAAATCCTACATGTATGCATTTACATTTTAATTACAATTGACATTTATGTGAAATTATATTTTATATCGGTTTATATTCCTCATATAATAGAAAGTTTTTGAATTTTATTGTATATTACATACATGTGCATGGTGTCAATGGACCAAATATTTGGCACGAATATTTTTTTCCGAGGGTAATTTTTTTCGTACATAACTACATTTACAGAAAAATACATTCTGATAAGTATAATAACATGACCTTGAAATGACCGTGATCCTCGAAAATTAAAGTTTTACCTAGAACTGATGTCTATTGAGATCGTAGGCTTTGACCAAGACTCTACATAAAGAGCGTGAAAGTAAATAAACATGTTTACTGTCACAATACTGATGATACCTAACGATTTGAAATTCCGATCAGTTTCAATTTATCTATCCGTGTATCGACGTGCTGTTTGAAATGAATTACTCAATGCAAGATTAAGTTGATATCGTCTTCATTTACGATAAAGCTGATCATTGTTTAAGACAAGCAGTTAGAATGTATAAAGGTAAATCTCCAGACCGTAATTGTCCATCACTTTTTACTTATAAAAAGTTGATCCGTCATTTTCGTGAAACTGGTACTGTTGTCAAAAAGCGTGTAAGAATCAGAACTGTTACGAACGAAAGAAACAAAATAATTATTGTCGATAAAGTTAACGAAACTCCACAAGTGAGTTTAAGACAACTCGAGCGTGAAACTGGCATTTCTAAAACAAGCGTAATACGATTATTGAAAGAAGAAAAATTTCATCCCTATCATCTATCGTTACATCAGGACCTTCACGGAACAGATTTTGTAAATCGCATGAATTTTTCTCAGTGGGTTTTGCAGTAATAAGAAAATGACGAATCATTTTTTAAAAGAGTACTATTTACTGATGAAACGTCTTTCACCAACCATGGACAGCTAAATCTAAGAAACATGCATTATTGGTCAACTGACAATCCACACTGGCTAAGATTAGTGGATAAACAAAGACCGTGGAGTGTAAAATGTCTGGTGTGGCATATTAAATAATCAAATAATTGGTCCTTATTTCATAAACGGTACTTTAAATGGAGAAAAGTATGCAACATCCTTGTAAAATGAGCTACAAATGCTTGTTCATGATGTAGCACTAGATATCCGTTTAAGAATGTGGTATCAGCATGACGGTTGTACGGCTCATTCTACATGCCTTGTCAAACAAATTTTGGATTTAAAATTTCCAAATCGATGGATTGGTCGTACCGGAGTTCTAGGATGGCCACCGCGTTTACCAGACCTCACACCAATGGACTTTTTTTGTGGGGAAAATTGAAACAAACAGTTTATAATGAACGACCAACTACACCAGAGGATATGAAGAACTGAATAGTTAGAGTTTTTGCTGATATTAATTCCGAAACAATTGAAAGATCTGTACAGTCGGTCATTGCACGTTTCAGAAAACGTGTCAACGTAGAAGGACACCATTTTGAACATCTCTGATGATAACTTAAGAGAACGTGAGTGTTGTTTTAGTAGTTAACACATACACACATCTGTTGATCGATATTCTTAGTATGATAAAAAAGGTTCAATTTCAATCAAGGTCATTTTTTTTCGAAATTTCAAAGTCATCGTATTTTTTTTTAATGGGACTGCATATTTTCACTACAACAGTCTTACAGCTTATAAAAAAACGAATCCAACGAGGTGCAATATATTAACCTTAACGTGACCTTTAGTGAGAAAATTATGAAATGTTTATCAATAATTTCAGTACGCGTTCGGGGACGGTAAATGAAGGAATTTCAATTTCATTGAAACAGTCTTAAGTTAAATCTTTATTTTAGAAGTTTTCAAAATGTACACCATGAACCTGAATACATTTTTGGAGGCGTTAAATAAATTCTTGCTGTACATTTTTAGGTTGTGTGGTGTCGTGTCGATCCCGAAACTGGGAATCGGCTGACGGCTAGGTTGACGGTGAATGATTATAAGGTCAAACTCCGGAGAACACGTTCGATACTTTATTTAACAAAGGCAAGGCTCAGCTTGCTGGTTCGAAGTCAGACTCGGCTGTGCTTAGACGTAGTCGCGTATCGGTAGTAAGGAAACAGTTCCGAATTTTGTGCGCTCGCATAGAAATTATGAAGGCTCGGAGGTGGTTTTTTGAAAATTGTAGATGATTGGTTGAGAGGTGTGTTTTGGAGGATGATGGAAGTAGTGGAAAATGATGGAAGTAATTGATCTACGTTCATGTAGAGTCCTTTGTCGCATGTTTTCTGCTGTTGTGGGAACATCATTGTAAACTTTACTTTTGAGGTGTCCCTATAGAAAGAAATCAAGTGGCGTAAACATGCAGTGCTTGTAAACATACTTTAACCGATGAAAGGACAATACGAATGTCTGTTTACAAGCACCAGGAACAATTACACGGTACACTGTTAGAATTTTTAATTTCATTTCACTCGATTCAGTTAAATGTCATTCTAGAAAATACATTACTTTTCAAATTCTTAATAAGCCTGAGCTACTTTATGATTAAAAAAATGCGGAATATAGTATTGTTGTAAGCAACGCGGGCGCAGCATCGCTGTTGCATGCATTTAGCGACACCGAACTTTAGATGGGGCACATGGCGCGATCGCCTTCATTTGTTTGACGGGGCAACGCGTAGGGCACGCGGTGTACCTTCCCTTAGTCGTAGCGAAACCATCGTGCGGAAACCAATGTATATTAGTCAGTAGCCGAAATACATTCTTTATTCACAAGGCAGCCGCAGCGTCTTTCCGCTTATTCCTTCTAATTCACCTGCCCCTGCACACTGCTATACGTTCCGCTAGCGGTATAACTAACAAGTATGGAATAGATTTCTATACAAACTAATTATGAAAAGAATATGTAGTATGTGGTTGGAGTACGTACGATAACCTATTTTTCTTTGATGTTCTTTGAAAGAGATTTTGCTTGAGTCCTTTCTAAGGTTCTGCGTATACTAGTTGAAGAGTGAGTGTACTTTCACTCTCTTCAAGTGAAGTTACACGTAGAGGCACTTAAAGATGAATGGGCAAAAGCGGTCGACATGTAAGCACACACACTCTCGCATAAATTCTAATCCTAATAGATGTAACATGTTTACAGTGGATACTGATATGATAATACATGTACATTCAGACGGCTCTTATTCTTGACTTTTGAATTTTCTGACGGCACACCACACGATTGTTCGAGATAATTAAAAAAAAAACTGGACAAAGTTTGAGCTCGATCGAATAACGGGAAAACGTGTCCCGGACTCTTAAACATTAAAATAAATAATTAAATTTTCATAAAATCGTTTTTTTCTTCAATATCTAATAAATTATTGACTGTATCAACAAAAAAGATTAAACAAAACCTGTAGATTTGAACAGAGCTCGTATTTTATGTCATATTATCTTCTTCGTAAAACAAACGGTTTTCGGAAAAATTGAGAAAAATGTCCCGACCGGGTCGCCGCGCTGCACAGTGGGCTGGATCGGAAAATTTAGTGACATTTTGTTATAACTTTTGAACCATAAGAGATATCAGGATGAAATTTGCACTAAAATTCATTTAAAAAATAGTAAATTTTAACTATAGCCAAATAATTTAAATATAGCCAAATAATTAGAAATATAGCCAAATAATTAGAAATATTTTTAATTTGTTAAACAATAAGTTCTAATTAATTTCCATTGATATTTTTTATTAAAATAAAATTATTTAAGTATGATCTTCCAAACTATTTCTTACTTTCTAAATATGTATTTACAAGCGTGTCAAAAGATATGTTTTATAATAATTTATAATAACTATATATAATTTTAGCAGTTGCAGGTCAGTCACGGAATAACGTCTACTCCAAACCCACAACATGGTCGTCCATTATCAGAAACTATGAAGTCATTAGTAGAAAATTTCTATCGTAGTGACGATGTAAGTAGAGTAATGCTAGGGAAGAAAGACATTATTTCAATGTTAAAAAATGGATCTAGAGAGCATTTGCAAAAACGATTAACCTAGGATATCTTAAAGAAATGTATACATTTTTTAAGGAGAAACATCCCATAGATGTAGGATTTCTACTCGCCGCTACCTAAAACGCGGGTACACCACGCCCTTTTCCAGCACATTGTGACGATTACAAAAAAAAACGCCATTTTGTTTAAGGGCTTATTTTGAAGAGAAAACATCAGGGAATATAACCATATTTTTTTCAAAATTTACATTACTGGCCAAATTTGAAAAAAACGTAAAACAAAAATTTGTTTATATTTTTCGATATTATAAAGTTAATTTTCGAGGATGGAAAAATTATTTTATAATAGCCCAATCCTTTCCGAACAAAACAAAATAAAATTTAGCTCAATCGGATAAACAGTTCCTGAGATAAAAATTTGGAAGTGAGGCCAATTTTTGCCAAAATGGGCAAAAATCGCAAATTTCGAAGGCTTGTAATTTCCAAAAAAATTCGAAACCGGCAAAATGATGACTTAAACCCCCCCTAATTTCACATAGACAACAACATATTTCAATTAGAACAAAATCGTCGAT
>CM052218.1:17565288-17582127 GCA_028454225.1 Lasioglossum leucozonium | reverse complement strand
AGCTCAATCGGATAAACAGTTCCTGAGATAAAAATTTGGAAGTGAGGCCAATTTTTGCCAAAATGGGCAAAAATCGCAAATTTCGAAGGCTTGTAATTTCCAAAAAAATTCGAAACCGGCAAAATGATGACTTAAACCCCCCCCTAATTTCACATAGACAACAACATATTTCAATTAGAACAAAATCGTCGATGGTCACCGCAAAAAGTGATCGATTTGGCGTGGAATGACCCATTTGTGTTATGTGTTCATAAAATAAAAAATAAAGACATGAACAAAAATATAACAAATATAAAAGATAAGTCACTTATGTGAGAAATATCGAACTAAGGAATGTTGAGAGTGATCAGCGTGCGGTTCGAGAGCGCGACGCGTACCCTTCTCGGGGAAAACCCATGGGGGTGTACCGCCAGGTAAAAAGGATACTGGCAACAGGGGGTCCTCACGACTAGAAGCTAGCTGAGCGGGCACTCTTCAGGTGACGCTCAGTCTGTAACGACCTTTGTCTTTTTTATAATAAATCGCACCCTTTGGCGGACGGCTTCACCGTCAATACGAGTATTACTTAACACCCGCTCCGATCATCCTATCCAAGAGATATACAGGGTGTCACAGATCAATCGTTTTCTTTTCAAATGGGGGGTTCCTGGGGTGATTTGAAGCAACATTTTCCTTTGCAAAAATGTTGGTTGGGGCTTCGTATAGGAGTTATTAACGAAAAATACTGACCAATCAGAGCGCGACCTAGACGCGTGTTGGCAAAGTTGGTACGGCGCGTCAGGAGGATCCCCTCGCTGGAGCGTTAGCGGATCACCGCGAAGAAGAAATGAACAAGCGAAAGAGTAGGCAATTTAGAATTACGTATTGTAAAACTCACTTATTTAGCCGTTAATCCACTTGCTGCTTGGAAGAGTGGGTCACTGGGCCACTCGGTGACGAACTGCACAGCTGGCCTCAGGTATGCGGCAGTGCCGAAAGCCAAGGGTTGTACCGGTCAGGTCAACGAACCGCACAGCTGGTGGTTAATAGCAGGTATCCAATAATGTAAGGCCCAAGGGATGCAGGGTGAGGTCAATAATCCGGACCTTCACTTTCACTGTTGTTACGGTAAACAATTTTGCACACACGCGATCACTGTACACACTTGTCACCACATAGCCATTCACTAATAAAAATTCCAGTGACACTTGTATCACAGCACAAATAATGAGGTATGAAATCAGTAGACGGCGGTTTTCATGCATTTCTACCAAAAATGAGTACGTGCAATTTAAAACAGTACAGAGACGAAAAACTGCTATTATTTATTAAAAAAATACAATGTATAAAAATGAAATATCTGTTTGGCTGCTGTTCCTTGCAACAGCAGCAGCCAACTTTTATTTTGCATAAAAACCCGCAGTCTACTAATTATCATTATTAAAAACACACAGACTAACACAACCGTGAGTTTTGATAACTCTTTGGAGATGTTCTCTCCACCACGGCTCGAACGACACTGATTTTCTGAAAAGGGAGGTCGTTCTTCGTGTCGAAAATGCACGCTGCAGCACGGTTACGAAAACGACAGGATGGATAGACGAAAAACAGGATACGAGAAGGACCGCTGTAAGACTAGAATTTATGGCAATCACATGTTCGGTATTCCTGCAGACTGGTACGCAGAGTCAGTGGGTAACTGTTCGAAAACGTCGTCCGTCCTTTTAGAAAGGTTCTTAAGAAAGGTGTAGGACAATAGGAACCCCTTGCGGCGCGCGGACCTGACACTTCTACCTCTTGGCGGGTAAAAGGACGGACGACGTTTTCGAACTGTTACCCATTGACTCTGCGTACCAATCTGCAGGAATACCGAAACATGTGATTGAGATAAATTCTAGTCTTACAGCGGTCCTTCTCGTATCCTGTTTTTTGTCTAATGAATTTTGTCACACTCGCGATCACTATTCACATTTTTCAACACTATGCACTAATAACGATCAAAAAAAATAATGAAACTTCCTACGAGAAGAACGTTGTAAATTTCACTTTCACTGCACACGGCGCGGCGTTAATCGATGCACATAAATCCTTTGATTTTAGAGAACTAATCACTAACAATCATAAACTGTTTTCACTTGTTTTATGGCGTCCTTCCCGGTTCCTGTTCGTTAATTAGTCCAGCGGACAGGCCGCTACCGCCGGTGGCACGTTGCAGGTAGACGGACCCAATAAACTCAAAATAGGCCTGGGGTTTACTGTCCACGAAGAAGGGTTGCACGACAAGTGCGTCCTGGTCAATGCACCTGACACTTCTGTGGGTGGTTCATTCCATTCCTTAATTTGCTGTGTGTAGTCCTGAAAAGGGGTGGACAGTAAACCCCAGGCCTATTTTGAGTTTATTGTTATCCCGGTAACTTTAAACAATGGTAATTTGTTCAGCTGGATCGGGCTGGATGCAATTTTTGTGGGGATATGTAGGAGAAGGTCTAATGAAAATGATCCAATTTGTCTGAACTCATCCAAGTGCGTCCAATAAAAGATATACTTTGCAAACCATATGAAAGTATACAGATTTTATTAATTTCATTAAATATTAATTTTCGTTCGGTCATAAACAAGACCGAACGTGAGAGTTAGGGACAGCCACTCGACGGCGACGATCCTAGACTGTTTGAGTGTCACCGGACACCACTTCAGCATAATCTTAGGAATCCCATTGACAGGGCAATCTGGCGCCCAAAGAGATATTTATGGCTATCCAATTTTCACGCAATCCTGATAAACAAAAACATAAGACGACTGCAACATACTCCCACTCCGACCACTAAACAAAAACATTTACAAATCAATCACAATCCAGTCAACCATCCCCATGCCACCTACTACCAACCAATCAGAAAAAGACCAAAGCCGACATGATACAGTACAGAACTAAAAAGATCAGTTGGAAAAATCGCATCACCCTAAGAACATCGTACAAATCGAACACTCATCGCATACTTTGTAACATTATTTCGACTTGTTTTAAAATATATTATTAAGTGTTGTTACCAAAAGATCAAGGTTTTAATTTCAACTAGGCGTAGCTAACCCAGCTACGTCAAAGCCCCCGATATCGTCGCGAACGAGCGAAACGGATTTACAACCCGCGAAATTCAAGAAAAGAATTGCGATATTCAGGACGCTTCATTTTTGATCCTTCGAGCCGGATCCAGACTGTGGTACCTGGGTCAACTAAACACAACTTCGACACAGATTCTTAAATCTGCACTGTTTATCAAAACACGTGACAAACCGAAGATTCGGCTGTACAGTTAGTGCAGCATCTTGTCATCATCGACCATCGGAGCAGTGGAGTCAGTAGACCACGAGTTCTACCTCTGCAGCATCCACCAACAACATCGGAAGCAATTGTGCAAGAGCACAGTATCTTCATCATCGGTAGACTGTCACGCCGTGAGCGTACACTTACAATTCGTTGATCGACGCTGTCATCGTTTCTGACGAAACGCATCGGGACCGTCGACGAGATTACACATCCAGGGGTTCGAGAACATTCGGCCCAGCAACTTCTTCATCGAAAACATCATCCAGCAGCATTTGTAGGACGGACATCGCCGGTGCAGCTAAACATCGACATCATCCTCAGCGGACGAGGTGAAGCAGCGATACGTAAGTCATCTTGTTAAATTCACCACTCCTTAACACCCGTTTTCTTTGTTTCTATTCTTCCGTGACATTTATCCAAACGTAACCATGGCATACGAGGACAACGTAAATACCGAAAGCGAGTTAATTCGAAAACGCGGATCAATAAATGCAAGATTAACGTTGTTTATCAAACTTATGAAAGTAGTAAAAATGGAACGCAATTTCGAGTCATTTGAATCCTATTCAAGAGGCAATAGAACTTCTAACATCCGAAGAACAATACGAGTCGCGTCTTAACGAACGTCTTGAATTCGAAGAAATATATTACACAAACATAGCGAAAGCTCATAAAATTTTGGAAACCGTAGGTTAACCGCAGCTGTAAAATGTACTTTCCGCACAAAATACCATAAAAGACAACCAATTGCCAACAACAATAGCTGCCGATCTGCAGGTCCAATTACCAACTATGCTTCAAATTACCTTCCTAAATTCAGTGGCTTTTACACAGAATAGCCAGGTTTCGCTGATGCCTTTCATTCAGCCGTTCACGCGAATACTAATTTCCGTGACACGCAAAAATTAATTTATATCCGGTCCTGTTTAACTTGCAAAGGTGCCGAAAAAATAGAATCATTAGAAACTACCGCTGCAAATTACGTAGTAGCATGGAACCTACTAGAATGTTATTATAACGATAACAATTGTCATCAACAGTAGAATACAATCATTTTTCGAATTGCCCACGTGTGTACGTTCCAATGTTGCATCTTTGGGTGAATTGATTGATCAAGCCACTAAACACTACCAGGCATTACAAGCCTTAAATCAGCCGTTCCTCGAAGCCTTGCCAATCTATGTTGTAACTTCGAAACTGGATGAAGCAACTCGTATGAAGAGGAGAGAACGAATCCAGGGAAGGGACATGCCATCCATGGAAGAACTTCTCGAATTTTTGCAATCAAGGCGAAAGGTTTTCGAGACTTCTAATGAGAAATCAATCAAACCAACATTTGCTTATCAATCGCGACCAGTAGTTAAACCGTATCACACTAGATCAAATCAAAATAATAATGTCGCGCATACCGCGGTTCAATCGTCATGCGCGTTATGCAAAGAAAAACCCTACACCGCTTCATGTTCGAAATTATTAAATACAGAATTAAACCAAAGACTGGTGTTGATAAAACATGTAGGCTATGTATTAATTGCTTACGACCTAACCACACAGTCAAAGAATGTTGAGCAGGTTCGTGCAAGCAGTGTAATGGAAAACACCATACATTGTTGCACAAAGGACCAAACAGTGAAAAGCAGGTAGAAACTCGGGACGCTTCAATTTTTATTAAAATTGCGAGCAAACATCCTCAACTAACAGCGTTAATTGTTAACCCAAAGAACTGTTTTTCATTTACAAACAAGAGACAGAAGAAATATTAAATAGGGTAATTAGGACATCTTGAAGAAAAGAGGAAATTTTTGGTTGAAAAATACTACATCCCAAATGTTTATCTTTATGAACTTATATTAACTATAGTTTTTGTGAAAAAAATTGATATTTTCAACTTCGATGTTGATGGGCATTTGGGAAGCAAGACAAATTTATTAGAAATCGATACGAGAAAGCCGACTTTTTAGTCAAATGTCACTTCATTCTCCGATCCAGCCCACTGTGCGACGTGCTGACCAACGCATTATCGCATTTTGTTTTTTACATTTTTCTCAAAAACTGTTTGTTTTATGAGAAAAGGTAACACGAGATAAAAGACACGGTTTGTTCAGATCTACAAGTTTTGTACAACATATTTTTCGACACAGTTAATAATTTAGAAGATATTCGAGAAAAACGATTTTATGTTTAATGGCCTCGAGGCACGTTTTCCTGTTATACAAAAAAAAATATTTTCAAAATATAACTTTCTTCAAGATTAAATGAGATCCACCCTAATGTATACGCATGCATGTGAATATGTGATAATACTATCAATAGACACAAAGAGGCACATTTCCAAAAAGTTCTAAAACAAGTTATTCGTGTAGGGATGGGCTCATTTCCAGAGGT
Organism: Lasioglossum leucozonium; assembly: GCA_028454225.1. Classification (NCBI taxonomy): domain Eukaryota; kingdom Metazoa; phylum Arthropoda; class Insecta; order Hymenoptera; family Halictidae; genus Lasioglossum; species Lasioglossum leucozonium. The sequence continues at coordinate 17,576,435 of CM052218.1, read as the reverse complement.
GAATAGATTTACAAGTAGGAATGAACGTTAATTGTGTAATTTGGTGAGACTGCAGGATGCAGGAAAACACTATAATACTAGATAAAAATGAAGATAAAGCTAATTTTGATCAAAATCATACTTTTTTTTAGAAAGCGAGCAAACAATAACGTGCACGTATCGAGCGAGAGGATCGAAAACGGTTCAACCGCTACTACTGGCGAATAATTAAAAAATTAAAGCGAAAATATAATATTCTGCTGTTAATTTTTACCTTAGACCTTAGAGCCTTAGATTGCCACGATGAATTATTCCCAAAATTAGAATTTTTTGTTTATCATGCTAATACTAATAATCCAATAGACATTAAATTTACAGATTATTACGTTTACACAATATTTTGTTGATTATTTACATATAATTATTATAATATTCACTGTTTGAATTCTCTACATATTTTTGTTGCTACATGTAGATGTAACGAATCTTAGATTAGTTCGCATTTTACTTTTAAACATTGTGTTTCACATTGAATTTTTTTAAACAGAATTTAACGAGAACGAAGCAATGCGCATGTATGTGTACTGTGTACTATTCAAATCTGTAAGTCTTTAATTGACCAGGAAATTGGAACTTCTGTGGTTACTCCAAGCAAACACGAAATTCTCTTTTCAGAATTGGCAAAGGGTAAATCTAGCAATGTTTCGAGTTTCATGTATTAATCATATCTCATCAAATTTCGTAAAGAAAATGTTACATTCTAAACTGATTTCAATAGAACTTGTAGCTACAGAATATGTGAAGCATATTGAACAAATATGAAGTATGTTTTGTCGCGACTGCGTGTGTCGCGAATGTTCCGGATCTGTGCCCGCCAAATTAATCTTGGGCAAGTAGTTCGAATGATAAGATGATATAAAAGACGCAACAGACAATAATCGATTCGCATGACAAAGAATTACGTTAAAAGAAGCGTTTCGTCCCGGACCTGCTAGTGGACTCGTCAGTAAGGCTGATCTAGCAGGTCCTGCCTTATACGCGCGCAGATGGTGAAATATTGCGATTCCGTACGCGAGGGATCTCAACTGATGCGATCCCTTTAGTCGGATGTTCTGATCGCTGGACAATGAACTATCGCGATGCAAATTACAAATGTTAAGAATGACTGCCCGCGGACTGGAGAGTGTCGCAGCGCGGCGTTAGAGCGTAAACTCAACTGACGAACGCGGTCTCAACGCGATGTTCGTCAGGCTTCTCGAGCAGGAAATAAGATGCACTGATTGGTTCCTGCAGAAAGTTGCATTTCCCAATCAGCATACTTTGGACAATTAGGACCTCCTTCCCGTAGCTCTGAATGAGACCCTGGGAAAGAGGAGTGGGGCGATACCTAAACTCGAGCGACGATGGGTCCCGGTAATTCGACACCGTACTTAACGGTCGAGGGTGGTCCCTTGGAAGGACCAAATTTATGACACCTTGTATTTTCAAGAGTGTATAAAAACTAAACATTAGGCCAGATGCCTCGACTGGTCGTCGAATGACCCTAGTTTGTTTAATTCTCTATGACGGACTTTAGGCACGAACGGACCATAAATATTAACCGAAAGACATCCACGTGTATGGTTCTTACGCGACGGAACAAAGTATGTACAAAGGAATACAACACGATATTATTAAGAAAGACGAAAGAAAAGATTATTTTCTTTAAAATTAAAAATCTAAAAATTTATTCGAAAGACAGGTTGTCAAATTGTGATAGTTTTTAAATAAATGCAAGAAAACACTGAACGAAATGAAAATATATATATGTAAAAAATATTTAAAAAATATAAAAATATAAAATAAAAAAAATATATATATGTATTATTAAATCTATTTTTGTTAACTGCAAGATTTCTGACAGAAAAAATAGATACATACCATGTTTTAGACATGACGTATTCGCTAATAACTTTCAATGTTCAAGACATATTTAATATTTAATTTTGTAACTTTGTAACTGATCTGTACATACATACATGTTTTACTTCTCATGTTCTATTTTTGAGGAATGCGATATTACGAAGGAAACAACATACTTTCGACTCTGGGACGTGTTGTATTTTAAATTTTAACAGCAATAGTTATACCCATACATGTAAATCTAAGTTCGTAGTAAGGCGATTTAATTTAATACATATGACATTATCAGTACGGAAACATGTGTAAACAATGGTTAAAGTGAAAAAGAAACGTTTAAAATATGCTAATTTTGGGGAATATTTTTGAATTTCGAAAACTAAAAATGTAGGAGAAAATCTAATTACTCCATACGATAGAGCGAACATTCTACCTGTTCATGACGTTGGCGAATCCAAGTTACATATCATGTTTCATTTTCAAAGTACATATAAAGTACCTATGTACATACGAAACAATTTTGCAAGACGTGTGATGCCAGCAGTGGTATTCAACGCTGGCAACGCTGTCGTATCTCATTTCATATCACAGAAAGATATGACACATGATATAGCGGGGTTATGTACGTATATGTACATGCTACAGTATTAGGAAATCTTGCACTCTCGTCTGTTATTTAATAATTGTATAATTTATAAATATAAAATACAATAATATAATGCTATCATCGCGCCAATGTTGGGTATCACTGTCGACGTAATGCACCTTTCGAAACTATTTCATTTATATTTTGATAAACGAAACATAATATATTAGTTATACCAACACCATAAGTGGTAAAAAGTGTACTCTATTGCTTGGTGTAACAAGGTTTCTTCTTAAACAGATTGAAAAATATCCAAAAAACGATTATATCTTTGGTGTCTTTTTCACCGTAGCCATTATGTACAAGCGTTTTTGCACGAAACATTTATCCTGGGGAAAACTAGTGCTACTATATACGTTGAAACTATAATTATTATTACTTACTGTTAAAATACGAGACACAAGTGAGACACAACTTCACTTTCAATTCAGGTTAACCTTTAGTAATTTCCATAGTTTCATTACAGATTTTAGTTTATTATGATACAAGACAAGGTACTACATACGTATAGTTTATAGAATGGAGAATAAAGAATTATTGATATAAACGTTTCTATGTTCACGTAACATACATAAAATAATGTATCATAATATAATATAAAGTATAATGCACAGAAAACTCGGAAATATATATATAATATTTAGAACATAACAGATACAATAGTAAGTGAACTTGATTGAGCATAAAAATTTAGCCAGCCATTTCCAAAGCATCGAAACAAACTGCGAATCCAATGCTCGAGGTGTAATCAAGTCTAGATGGCTCGTACTGATTGACAATTTTCCATGTCCTCTTCACCCTCCACTACCCGTTTCTACGATCACCACACCTCACACTATCCATCACTTCAATACCCTTTTGAAATCACGTTTCGTTTCTGTTGCAAATAAAGCCGCATTCATACTAATCTTAACAGATTCAACAAAATTACCATTTGAGTCAAATGAATGAAATTATAAAAATGTTTTCAAATCATTATCAAAAAATTACAAACGCATGAATGTAAAGAATTTTGATTTGGCGACGTTCTTACAAGCGACAGACTCTATGTCACGTATGTATCATTTCTATTAAACACGGAGTACACAGTGTATGTACACTGTACGGGAGTACTTTTGAATTTGTCCAATTCCAATCGGAAACTGCAAATGTAAAGAAATGCAATTTAATTAAAAGATGCATTTGTAAGATAGCAGTGAAAGACATTGCGTTTGAGCCTACCCCGATCGGTATCACGTTCTGTGTAATGAACTTACTGAAAATGAAAATATGTATAAGACGGAACAGAATAGCAGGGTCTGGAAGCGGCTTAATAGAGTCAAGTGCCGGACGAGAAAGAACGAATAAGAAAAAAAGACAAGCTGTGTCATCTGAAAATTGGAATATTCGTTCGCTCGATGGCAACCCCGCTTACTATTCGTTTAGATATTGGTGTACAATGGAACGTTCCATATTCTGAGATTGTCCAGATTAAATACATACGATGAAATTAATTAACGATCGTGAACACTTTTGTTTAATATTTTTGAAATAAATACCTACACGTTTAAATTATTATAAAACTACATGAAATCATTGGTTAAGCTATAATAATTACCCGATCAGAAACTTTGATCAACTTTTCTGACCTAAGAAGAAACAATCTCTTCGTACAATAAATAATAATAATAATGCTCAACTTTTTTCATTATTCATTTAGTAAATTGAATAATATACATATATTTACTAAAAGCAATTTTTACCCTATTTTCAATTTTTATGACTTATGTTCCTTTTTTTTATTAAAGTTTTAAATGTTTGAGAATAAATCGACAGAATTTATTTAATTTCAATTTCTTTTCATTTAATATTCAACACTATAAATAAAACAGTATCAATACAATGAGAAAATATTACATCTTTTTGCTTCTTAAATAATGCATGGTTGTTTATTATTTCATATATTTCGAAGTAATTCAGAGCATGTATATGTATGTATGTATTTGGCATATTTTCTTGTATCCTGTTTCTGCACTCATTGTGTAAAAGTTAGTAATTAGTACTTCGATTTTTCCATACATATACATAGTAGATTACATACAGAGAACACAGAGTAAATACAACGAGACATTAAAGTCATAAAAAGAATATGCCTTACAGAATTATTGGTATACCCATAAATAAATATTAGATATCTGATGATATTCATTTTTTTTTATCTGTAACAATGAGGAACTTTTGTGTCCTAATAATACGTACTAATCTGATAAACTAATACTATACTCTATATACTAATACTATACTATTCCCGTTATACTACACGCTATCGAAAAATTTGTAAAAATTTATTTGAATATAGCTCACAGACCTATAATTTTCTCATTATATTGACGATTCTGTTTAGCAATCGGCGAATGTAAATAACGTAGTCTTCTTACAACGCTTCAAAGTTTGGTACCCTAAACACAGTAAGCTCTTGAGCTACAATAGCGTCGAACAATGGACGCTCGGATTAAGATGTAAATTAGTTCATAAGTCACAACATTATGCAATTGTCAGCTGCCGTGAGATACCTATTGTTATGCCAATAAACTTTAAAGGTTCGAGCGTCGCGTTACGAGTCGAAATAGATTTCGAGATTATCAATATTTTTTTTTATCGCGTCGCTCTAATTTTACCGTTCTACTATCAAATGTTATTGTTCTAATGTGCACTGTAAACAAAGATGTTAGAGAATTGAGAAACTACAACTTTACTAAAGTTAAACGTGTAAAAGTAACGTGTAAACAAAAATAATTCTATTATATTAGCTCATTATCGGGAGTAAGGCCCAATCGATCTTATTAAAAATAAATTTTATATTCTGCCAAGAACATAAACTTTCCTGTGCATTGTAAACATTCATAAATGTCTTTCCATTAATATGTTGGTTACGTTTATGAATGATGGAATTCGAACTAAATGCAATCAAGTAGCTTTGAAACGGTTTTCAATTATTTCTATTCAAAGTACATATCTTGTTATCTTCTGCAATCTTCTTCTATTCGAACTTATAATACGCTGTTTTTATTTTTGTATCTGATTAGTATCATTACTTTATAATTGTATGTTGATACCGTGGATTGTTACTTAGGATTTATTATAAAATCAAAAATCGGCAAAAAGTTATTCGCGTAATAACGACAGTTAAAATGCTTACAAATATTTTAATACTTAAAAAGGGCTGATTTAATTTCTAATTGATAAGTAAATAGACTAAATAATTGAACCTCGGTGAGTCGAACTTCAAGGGAAGAACTAAAATCTTTGAAACGTGAAGACTTTGTGTAACTGAAGTTTGCGAGTGAGATAGACTTATTAAAATTTCAGCTTATAGAAGCTTCATGAAACAATTAACATTATTTCAATTGTGGAGACTCAAAGGAAAGGAAGTTGAACTTTTAAAGGTGATTTATTTCTTGTACGTATGTGATAACTTTAAATGACACATAAATAGCAGTTTAGAGAAGATCTGCAATTTTATACAATATGTAATATAACAAATAATAATTTGAGTTTTGAGTTTCCAAGGTAAATTAAAACGAAATGTATTATACAAAATTTTAGTCTTTAACAGATTTAGAAATTAAAGAGGTTCAATGTATCGGGATTTGACTGAAATATGTATAAAATATATAATGTATAACTAAACATGTAATATTTTAGATTTAGATCACAATAAATGAAATTTATAATGAAATCAAGTCTTAAGTACAATTATAATATCTCAAACCGTGAAGGTGACTTTAATTAAATGTACTTTCGTACAACTAGTTAGTAATACAGTAAGTATTCATTCAACATCTATGATACTAATTCTAAGTCATTGAAGTCAATATCACTTAGATACGACTACTTTTTCCTTACTTAACTTCGTGTATCTATCTATGTCACTTTAACATTGATACGCACACGCTTTACTTTTACCGCACGATAGCCAAAGGTTACTATGTCGATGTTTTTGATCCATAATGAAACAGTGACGTACGCGTATATGAATTTCCTCACCGAAAGTTTCTACTATCTACATTTATATGTACTACTGTAATTAATATAATATAAACTATAAACTCGTCAATTGTTTTATATGGGTAGATATATTTTTCCGATAAACAGTTCAAGTCAAGTCAAAAATACCGATATTTAAATTTTAGTTTATAGATTACGCGATCTGTTACGTTGTATGTACTGTGTTGGAAGTGAACTACAACGTACAATAACACAACACTGTATATGCCACACGAAATATCTGAATGTACAGTCGTCAAATAACGTCAGTTTGAATCGGTAGCGACTGCTAGTTCGTCCAATAATCGATTTTGTGCCTTCGTTTCTTCAGTTACAGCTTTTTTCCGTTTAGTCTGTACCTGTCATGCGATTATTTCATAGATTGTGTATACTTTGTATGTTGGTGCATCATGTTCTTTATATAATTTAGAGGAACAAAAAGAATTAGCCGAGAAATTTAACAATACAATAATTATATCACTTTTTCGATATTTCGAGTAATGATTATACAGATGATTCATGTAAAGAGGAATGCTAAGGTTTTGTTTAAAAATATATATTATTCTCATACGCATTCGCGCACACACACAGACAACAATTGTTTGTGTGTATAAATATTAAGAAATAAGTGAACCTCCAATCTTAAACTCCAGTTATTTTTATTTGTTTGTAGAAAGTAATCAAAAGTATCACTACTAAAAATAATTAATTTGTGATTATTTTATTGTTTTTACAATTCCTAAACCATGCCTGTTTGCATGTGAAAATTATTTTCATTGCATGATATACCAATTATTTGGTAATTTATTTATTTAGAATAATTTAGTAATTTAAACGAATTTAATTCAATTTTTTAATAAGCTGCCATTTTGTTTTATTATAACGATTTTAAACTACGTTGCTCGTACTTAAAGAATAGGCAATAGGACTTTTTCTTAACATAAAGTACATAATTAAAGTCTGTAAACAGCAAAAGTAGATAAATTTAATTCATACAAATTATGGAAACATTGAATTTATAGAATATGCTATATTTCTGTTACGTTGTATTACATGATTGAAATATAAATGTAGTGTTCTTTATTCAGTTCTTATAGTTGTCTTGGGACATAACAGCATGTCCAAGTCTACCGAAAGGAAGGCTTCCTGCAACTGTGATCAGTGTAATGGCAATGCAGAAAAAGATAAAAACGCGAAAATACCAGCATTATACAAAGAAGATAGTGATGGTGATGGTAATAGAACCATTTGTGCCCGAGATCCCGAATTCAATGATCGAACCTTCCCGAGCGTTTGTCACATGTTGTGTTACAATCGCTGTTTGATACTGCGGGTTGCGATTGTTACGGAGAACGGTTTGCAGAAAAACGTAATTGCCTATAGAAATAGTAAGTATTGATATAATAAGAAATCATTTCCGTTATTATAATTAAGCATTTCATTGAATCTTAGATTATTACAAATTGCGCGATGGCGAATGCTGAACAATTGTTTAAACCCTGCCTAACACTACAACAATAATACAACCTTAGGGAAGAAGACAATATCGATATCGAGGTTAGTTAATATTTCATAAATGTAGAATAAAATTTTTCGTCTGAGACACGCCGTATTCGACAGTTTGACTTTGAAAATCTAATCGGTCGGTCGGTGCGGGTATACAGTGTATTCTCAACCATATATATAGTAGACCACACGTATAGTAGACCATATTTGTTTATGTTAACATGAACGTTTTTCTTAACATTTTTATACTATTTCAGATAAATCAAGTAACGAGCGGATATACATACAGCGATGAGCAATACTGAGATCGCGCTTTATACATTTGTAGAAATATTTTGATATATTTCAGAATTATAATATTATGAAAACTAGTTGTATATAAAATTGATTAAAGCCAATTAATAGCTCTTTACGTCTTTAATATCTTGTCCAAAGACCTGTTGTTTTTAATACCGAATTTATCCTTTGATTTTATCCCATTCTTCCTGGACTCGAATCCAAAGATTATTTATTATCAGTAAATGTTGACATCGAATGGTATTTACAGTGCAATTCTTTTTTAAATGATCCCACAAATTAAGGCTTTCGTCCAACACCATGTTCTTCTATTTGATGATATGCGATCAATGTTTCTTTCATCGGACCATGTATGCGTCTTCACCTCCACTGATCAATAGTGAAATTTTTACCATTTTTACAAATGCTAAACGTGCTTTACATTCTTTATAGATAACATTGGTCTGTGTTTTGTTTTTCATTACATATGTAATTCTGGTCTTTTAATTCTCTCATTGCTGTCCATTCGGTAATCGACCTGTCTTATCGTTTCATCGGTTTGAATATACATATGTACGTAAAAAAAATGTTGGGATCATATAACTTGGATTATTTTTAGAAGTTAGAACAATTAGTTTACTACATGATGTGCAAAAAGTATTTTGAAAAAATTGCTGTCTGATTATCAATAAGTAACTAGCACAATGAGCTTATTGTTTATGAGTCGCTATTAATCACTAATTAATTAATTTTAACTATGCTTATTGAGATTAAGTAACGGGATTTACGACCCCGTAACATCCGGGAATGTATTGCGACATAATAAAAAAATCTATTTTTGTCATATTTATATTTTACTGGAAATATACTGTATGTATGCTTACCTTATGTATGCTATCTATGTAAGCATAACATATATATACAGGGTGTCCCAAAACTATCGTTCTTCCGGGAAATGGGGGGTTCCTGGGGTGATTTGAAGCAACATTTTCCTTTCCAAAAATGTCCGCCGGGGCTTCGTTTAGGAGTTATTAACGAAAAATACTGACCAATCAGAGCGCGATCTAGACGCGTGTTCGCAAAGATCGTACGGCGCGTCAGGAGGATCTCCTCGCTGGAGCGTTAGCGGATCACCGCGAAGAAGAAATGAACAAGCGAAAGAGTAGGCAATTTAGAATTACGTATTGTAAAAACTCACTTACTTAGCCGTTAATCCACTTCCTGCTTGGAAGAGTGGGTCACTGGGCCACTCGGTGACGAACTGCACAGCTGGCTTCAGGTATGCGGCAGTGCCGAAAGCCAAGGGTTGTACCGGTCAGGTCAACGAACCGCACAGCTGGTGGTTAATAGCAGGTATCCGATAATGTAAGGCCCAAGGGATGCAGGGTGAGGCCAATGATCCGGACCTTCACTTTCACTGTTGTTACGATAAATAATTTTCCACACTCGCGATCACTGTTCACACTTGTCACCACATAGCTGTGCACTAATAAAAATTCCAGTGACACTTGTATCACAGCACAAATCACAATAATGAGGTATGAAATCAGTAGACGGCGGGTTTCATGCATTTGTAGCAAAAATGAGTACGTGCAATTTGAAACAGTACAGAGATGAAAAACTGCAATGTATTATTTATCAAAATGTATATTTTACAATGTATAAAAATAAAATATCTGTTTGGCTGCTGTTCCTTGCAACAGCAGCAGCCAACTTTTATTTTACATAAAAACCCGCAGTCTACTGATTATCATTATTAAAAACACACAGACTAACAACCGTGAGTTTTGATAACTCTTTGGAGATGCTCTCTCCACCACGACTCGAACGAAACTGATTTTCTGAAAAGGGAGGTAGTTCTTCGTGTAGAAAATGCACGCTGTAGCACGGTTACGAAAACGACGGGGTGGATTGACGAAAAACAGGATACGAGAAGGACCGCTGTAAGACTAGAATTTATGGCAATCACATGTTTCGGTATTCCTGCAGACTGGTACGCAGAGTCAATGGGTAACTGTTCGAAAACGTTGTCCGTCCTTTTACCCACCAAGAGGTAGAAATGTCACGTCCGCGCGCCGCAAGGGTTCCTATTGTCCTACACCTTTCTTAAGAACCTTTCTAAAAGAAGCCCGCCAATGACGAAAAATTCAGCAAGAGATCTAAGACAACTGCTAGATGATTTCTACAATCATTTACGGTCATTAAAATCGCTTAAGGAGCCAGTTGATTATTGGGATTCGTTACTAATTTATTTATTGTCGATAAAGTTAGATTCAAGGACCACCGAAGCTTGGAATAAGAAAGCCTCAGAATTAGGTGACAAAAAGGGGTTGAAAGACTTACAGGCTTTCCTAGAACAGCATTACAAATTTCTTTCCAAATCAGTCAGACCAGGTCCCATGCATTCCACAGCATCTCTCGGAGAGGAGACTATATAAAGGCCTCGAGCTCGTCCTTTCGCGTTAGTAACCACCGGGTCGTCTGAATGTCCTTTATGCAAATCCTCGCATACATTGGCTCAATGCAAAGAGTTTTTGTCTTTAGCTTTGATAGACCGCGTAAATAAAGTTAAAGAATTACGCGTCTGTTTTAATTGTTTCAAACCCGGGCACGGGGTGCAGTTCTGTACTGCAGGATCTTGTCGTAAATGCCAGGCAAGGCATCACACGTCACTGCATGTGTGGAAAGGTTCAAATGCATCGAAAGGTAGTCCAAAGCAACTTGTATCGTCGCAAGCTTCTGGTTCAGAACCAAGGTTAACAAATATACCCGGCAAGGCTGAACAGGAAAATCAGCAACGGCCACCATCTCCACA
>CM052218.1:17546031-17565188 GCA_028454225.1 Lasioglossum leucozonium | reverse complement strand
CGCCATCGTTCGCTGATCGTGATTGGTTGAGTTGTACACCTATGAGTAATTGATGAGTAAAATGATCTCGTTCGATATTGGTCATTTTCGGTGCTGCCATCTTATGACCGAAATGACCAAACAAAATCATCTAATAGAAAAGTTCTGTTATCTTTTTCTGTATGTGTTTTATATTAATACTTACTTTTCTTGTTGTCCCCTATTTTTCACCGAAAAATATGTTCACCACGTTTTGTACACATGTTACACTTATGTATAAACTTATTACAGTTTATACTGTAAAATGTTACTTACAAATGTTTAGAATAGTTTTAATTTTGTATGTATCGTCTGGTGAGCGGTGGCACGAGGTCCGTGCGCTTCGACAGCTCCTCGTCTCATTTTTGGGCGTCGGGCTGAAGAGCGATCGGATAGTTTGACTCTGCTAAGAACTGTCCCGTTCGAGAGCTAAACGATTTCTGCCGATCCGTCTCAGGTCATTGAGGGCCTTGCCTCGCATTTTCCCCACTCCGTGGTGAGCTCATCTTAGCAGAGTCACTCCATCCACGTGCACGCATTCTCAAAGGAACCGATTTTGATTGTCGCTGCCGCCCAACCGCGTCGGGGGTTCTTAGTAGAAACTGATCGTGACTGTTGCGGCTGTTCAAACGATTCAGCCGCGCTACAACGTGCACGCGCGTGTCACGGTGCGCGACGGTGAAATAAATATTACCCGCACTTTTATATTGGGGTGACGAGAAGAAAACGTGTTTTTTTCTCGAAGGAATCAGGATAGACTTTTGAAGGTTTTGTAGGTGATTTCCTAGCTCTTTGTCGAGAGGTTCGGTATTATAGGACGTATGCTATAAACCGCTTACCTCTACTAGGATTTCACAGTAAGATGCAGCAAGTAGGTTACTGGGAGACAACGCTCGTTAGCTGAAAAGATGGTGTCGGGTGTATGGTCCTATCTTGCGATCGGGTGGTCGGTTTTTAGGAATTTAGAATATGACACGCGAGCACTCGGCACTCGACTCCCGACTTACAATGTAACGCTTACTACCTACTACGCTCTTAATCTTCGACATATGTATATGTAAGAAATATCAAATGAAGGAATGTCGAGAGTGGACAGCGTGCGGCTCGACAGTGCGACGCGTATCCCTCCCGGGGAAAACTCATAAGGGTGCACCATCAGGCAGCAAACACGCTGGCAGCAAGGAGTTCTTACGGCTAGAATTTACCTAGGCGGCCACTCTTCCAGTGACGCTCGGAGTGTACAAATCTATCTTCCTTTAGAATAAATCGCACTTGTTGGCGGACGGCGTCACTGTCAATACTAGTTTCAAATCAACACTCGCTTCAGTCAACCTTTCCAAGTATGTATTATATTGTATTTATAGTACGCGTTTCTCTTCTTATATCTCACCTATTTCTTACATATCTAAGTGTGAAAACGAAAAAGTTTAGCTAATAATACAATAAAAAAAAACAACTGTGGATGTACACGCAAAATATAGATTTTGATAGAGCAATTTATAAATTCATGTATATCAGAATTTTGTATTTTTATAGAAATTTGTTTAGTAGGTTACGAAATTCAACAGGTCAGGAATATTAGGAAAACATTGATAAAAATACATATGTATATTAACGTACTTTAGATTAAATAGTCTGATAAGATATACTTATTATATGGTATGCTTAAAAGTAAACGTTTTACTATGATCTTTTGAGGAAAACATAATCAGTTGGCTGGATGTCAGACCTCGAAATTAACTGGGCCGGGGCGCAAGTTGACCCCGGCCCCGGAGGGGAGTTTGCTCCCCTCGGGACGGGCCGGCACCCCAGAAATAAGAAATAAGATTCGAATATGGGGTGCCGGTCGGTCCCCCCTTGACAGGGGTGATCACGGGGGTTGGTTTGGGGAGGGGCGGGGCGTACCGGAACACGCCTCCGACGACCCTCCCTTACCGTGTGAGGCGGCCTCCTCCCCTGGCCGGTGTGGGCCCCTCTCCGGAGGGGTCACCCGCTCCGGGCGAGGCAGGAGGCCGCCGGGGGGGCCAGGGTGGACCGAGCTGGGGCTCGGGAAGCCCGTTTCGGCGGCCCTCGGGGGTGGGGACATCTGGCGGGTCCCATACCGCCCGGTGTCCGACTAGTGTAGGTCAGTGGGGGAGGTTAACCCCTCCCCCCGGGTTCTATTGTAAGCGAGGGGGTTGCCTGTTGAATACTCGCGTGACCCGGGCACCCCCTCCGTAGCTTAGGGATGGGTGTGAGGTTTTAGTGGGTAAACCACTGGGCTGGCGGGCGCTCCGCCAGGCCGGTGGGAGTCCCACATAACCCCGGCTCCCCCCCAGGGGGGTCGGGGTATGCGTAACGCATTTCCTCACATAAAAAAAAAAAAAAAAAAGACCTCGAAATTAACTGCTCGTGACGGCCGATTTTCGAAGGCGACGCACCCTGGACTCGGCTACGCGTGTCGCTCCTTGTAGCTCCTAGTGCTCGGAATGCTTCACGCGCGTATTTATTCGTGATGCATGAAAATGACACTCGTATCAATAGATTTGCACATTGTTAATGCGTTTTTTTTGAGAGTAGTATACCCTGCAATTACTATGTTGCACGATAATTTTGGACAATAGATGTAGAAAACAGATTTGGAAAATAAATTCAGAAGATAAATTGTGAAAATAGTTTTTAATTGTATTCAAAGTTCACATGGTAGTCAAAATTTCATTCACATCTGAGATAACTAGTTTGCGTGTGCGATGCGAACAGCTTCAAACTTCCCGTAGATGCATGTAGATCTTACCAATTTGCTAAGCACGTCTAAGCGTGTGCGAAGAACAAGTTATACCGGATGTTAATAAAACTTGGACAATACAATTAAAAACTATTTTCAAAATTGATCTTTGGAATTTATTTTCCAATTTTATTTTCTGCAGCTGTATATATTTGCAAAATTGACCTTGCAAATTTACATTCCAAAATTTTCTACAGCTGTTGTCTGAAATTATCGTGCGACATAGTGAAATAGTACCATCAATAGTTACCAATAGTACCTCATGATGGGTGATGTGGAAATCTGTTGATACGAGTGTCGCCCTAATGCGCTACGAATAGCTTGTATGATACATGTCTGAGAATCTTCGAGCACTAGCGGTTAAAAGTGGCGAAAATCGTAGTGGGCGCTGTTAGTCGATGATCGTTTTCAAATGTTGGATAAATTACCAGTTTTGGGTGTGCTGATTTCCTGGAAATTTAAATTCTTTATCAGATACCGTATCTACAAATAGGTACTCCCATACTTGTTTTGTGCGAAATTCGCGAATGTGAGAGGGGGTATTTCTTATGGAGGCCTCTCTATGTATAGAGAGTGTGTTATTTGTGAGGACCTTTCTATGTATGCGAGAAGGAGTATGCCACAGTTTTGGGCTTCAGTGCTTAAAACGTCGACTGATTACCGAAGAACAGCACTGATTGGTTCCTGCCGGTGCATTTTCCAATCACTGCCGACTTGATTGTTGGTGTGTCTTCGTGTTGTCCCGACCTGGAGAAAGAATGGATGATACCTGACTATCTCCAAGATTGATCCTCGGGAACTTGAAACCATACTTCTCGATCGGGGTGTTCCTTCGCAAGGACTAGATTTATGACACGTTGTAAGTTTTAAGAAGGTAAAAAAACTATCATTTGGTCGACGTCTCAATTGATCGCCAAATGTTGCAACGGTTTGCTTAATCCTTGAAGAGACTCTTTAGTGCTTTAAATATTGTCCGAAGGAACGTGAATGGTTCCTGTGTGACGGAACAATACTTACATTCACTTACATAGTATTATTAACTTATCAATAATTACAGAAATCATCAGAACATCATCTGTCTCATATGTAATTATAGTAAGTATGCAGAAAACCTTTTATGGCCTTTTATGTATAATTTACCATAATTATTATATAGAGGGTGAAAATTATAAAGCGTTACAGACGAATATCTCCAAAAATATTGATTATACGCAAAAATTTTTCAGACGAAAGTTGTTCAGTACCGAGGGGGACATCATGTGGTGGGTGTTCGGTGCGGAATTCGCGGGTGATGCGCGGATGGTTCGTTCCTCTCAAGGTTTTAAAGCTTGAGCCTGATGAAGTCGCGGACGCGCGTTTCGCCCCAAACATGCTAAACAATTAGTCAGTAAGGCTAATCTAGCAGGACCTGCCTTAGAGGCGTCGGACCTCGACGATCCTGTGTGGTCGATTTCTTGTCTGGATTGTCAAGGAACGCCAAGGACAGATTCGCTTGCCTAATCTCGTTAGACCAGGAAGAATCTTGTGATATGAAAATACGCATCGGATCCCGACTGATGCGATCCGTTTGATATCTTATTTTATTTCGACGGATAAACATGAAAGAAATATTGTACGAATGATTGTTCGATTGTAACGTCTCGAGCGTTAGACTGTTGTGCAAAGGACTGATCAGTATCACGGTTCGCGCGTAACTCAAGATGTGAATTCAACTTTTAGTCCTATGGCCAGTCTCGTCAGGATCCTCTATGTATCGAGGGGGCATTTCTCAATTTAGGCATTTGTGCTGTATCACCGATTGCTATACGAACTAAATGTACTGATTGGTTGCTGCCGAACGCTGCATTTCCCAATCGGGACTGTTGAAATTCTTTAGGCCGCTTTCCCGTTGCTCTGAAGAGGCCTATCCCGATGAAAGTGGGGCGATACCCGATGCTACCAAAGGCGACTCTAGGGAAGTTAAGAATGTATTTATCGTTCAGAAATGATCCTTCGTAGGGACGAAATTTATGGCGCGTTGTAAATTGAAGATCGTAAAAGAAACTAATATTTGGCGATGTCTCGAGTGATCACCAAATGGTTTCTTTAATCTTCAAAAAAACTACTTAGTCACGAACTTGATATAAAACTATTCCGAATGGAAGACCCCCGTGTAACGGTTTTTTTCGACGGAACAGTGGTACCCAGAACAGTGGAACGTATTTTTCCCGACTGTCACTCCAAGGTGAGGTGAAGGTCAACATTCTTTTTTTAAATGGAATAATATGTTTTTTATCCACCATCAAATAGTGCGTTTTAAGATGAGTTTAATGATCTATGACTCATTTAATTTAATATGAGTCATTTAAGGTCAAACTTCCAGGGAAATGCAGAAAAGGTGTGATTGTTTTATTTGTACTTTAGTTTGGTATGTGTTCAAAATGATTACCTTTTAATTTCAAAGCACTTAGCAATTCTGTGTCTGATGTTTTCTTGGACACGTTTTGGTAGGATATTTTTCTGTGTGTCTACCGTCAACATTTTTTCAGGACTGCAGCGATCTAAAACGTTCAGAACCTCCGCCACACAGAGCGGTATTTGACCGATCTAGCCGGCCAAAACAATTGCAACGTTATTTATGGTCTCAAGGTCATAATATTATACAGGGTCAGGCACCAGAAACAGGCCACCTGAATAACTCGGCTGCTATTGGTGTTAGGAAGAAATGCATCACATGAATCTTGCTTGGTTTCGAGGGGGCATTAATCTGATATTAGTAGCTTTTTTGTAGTTGGACGCGTAAAAGACGTATGAAGGTCAACTTCATTATTTAAATGGAATGGTATGTTTTTTACGTACTATCGGGTAGAGCCTTTTATGACGCGTACAATGACCTATGGGTCAAGGTCATTCATGGTCTGGTTAAACCAATTGTGATGGAAAATAATTTACTTTGAGGAAATGGCCGAACACTTCCTTGTCGCCTCGGGTTGTTGATATTACTTCATCTCTGTCTCGTAATCTCTCTTATTATGGGTCGTTGAATTAAAATAAACATTCAATCACCTGTACACATGATTAGCCGTTTATGAAAATCTCTGCCGAGTGAAGTGCATGTTAAGTTTCCGAAATGCGTTATTTAATAACGGAGGAAGTAGATATGGTTTTTGTTTATGAAGAATTTCGCCAAATTGTAAGAGAAGCAGTCCGTTTGTATACGAAATGGTTTCCCAAGCGTGCCAGACCCTGTCGCGTCCAGGTTCCTTTTATGGTACTGTCGAGGTACGGTGCAATTGTTACGACGATTAAGTTATATGTATCATGTACAACACTTTTTTATATTGTTATCTTGATTTTTAAAAATGGAATGCTATAATTTTTTTAATTTATATCACATATTACATATATTTCATATCACATATATTTATATCACATAGCAATGTGATAGCGGGTGTTGAGACGACTTCATCCGCTATCACATCGCAATACAAAAAATATAGCATTCCATTAAAAAAAATCAAGGTGGCATTAAAATTTTCTCTCTGCCTACACCGACACGAAAAATGTTTGTATCACAATATGTCTCCCTCTGTACCGTGCAAGTTTCATATACAGGGTGTCCCAAAATTCCTTCGCCTTCCGAAAATGGGAGGTTCCTGAGGTTATTTGAAGCAGCATTTTCCTTTGCAAAAAAAGAAATACGGACCAATCAGAGCGCGGCTACAGCCGACGGACTCTGGCTCGTCCAACGGCAACACAACGCTCAGCAGGACCTGTCGCCGAGCCGGAATCCGTTCACTATAGCTGCACTCTGATTGATCCGTGTTTTCCGTTAAGAACTCCCCAAAGAAACCGCGACGACCATTTTTGCAAAGGAAAATGTTGGGGTAAAGTGTCTCTTGGAAACCCGAAAATTTTCGATTATTATACAACCAATCTTGTTAATTTCGACGATAAAATACGCACATCAAAGTCGCGGACCGCGGAAACCACTTGGTTGAATAATTGTGAATATGTAAAGTCGATTAATTCTATACTAATTTTCACTGTTTGTTCCTTTTGCTCCGCACAAATTGTAAGTTAGGTAGTTGAAGTCGTAAACCGACCCCATCTGCCTCGCACATTTAAGCATCGAAACAAGCATAGTAGCACTTTCTCCGAAAAGCCGTTACTCACCTTCCAACTTTAGTGTTTTATAGATTCTAGTTCCGCATTTGACGGCCAGATTTAAGCCATCTGCAATTTTTACTCATATATTGTTCGTCAAGGTGCCTTTCGGATTTATTGCTTACTATGCCTCTCACCGGGGCCACATGGATTTTCCGCGCGAGTCACTCGCAGGTACAGATTGTACCTACGAGTGAACAATGATGGGGGCGGTCACTTTCCTTTTTTTCATTGCATGTTTTAACCAATTAGCTGAGACGGCCGCTTCCCTCACCAATTTCGAGAAAATGTCAATCGACAAATCCGTATGGCTCGGAGTGAAAGTCACGCCCATCACGAACTTCAATCTCTTCATTTTTTACCATCAAAAGCAGTCATCTAAAAACTCTCGAGCAGACAACTTAAATTCGTACATCGGTCAGTTCTCAACAGTGTCATATTCATCTCACAAATTCAGTTTTTAAATAAAGTAAGATAGTTATCAACCTATTCAAAAGTGTTTATAATCCTTATAACCCGACCAGGTCATAGGGAATCGTTTATAATCGCGTGATCGAATAAATTGACTTGAGGCTTTACAACCCTCAGCGACGCGGAATATCTAGTATAACCGAGTCTAAGCGCGATACAAAAGAACATTGTTTCACCTGAGAAAGTGACAGATTCTGGGCGCCGCCATATAGGTTAGGAGGAGCTCTCCCGTGTAGTGACTCAGTGGTGACGCTGGATGGCAGCACGCTAGTGAACGCTATTATACTAGCGCATGTAACGCTTTATATCCACGAACCGAGGGTTCCACACTCCCTCGTTCGGATGCACCTTCTGCCTTCGCAGATGCACGTGTAGGTTTTCAGGTTACGAAAGAAAACACGAGAGGTATGGGACACAACCGTACCGCACCAGGGTCCAGCGAAAAAAGCGTGTGCCTACGGCTAGAAAGCCGATGGCCAAAGGCCGCACAACTTACCGGCACGAAAGCCGGGCTACGAGAGAGAACTTTTGCGGCTAGAAAGCCGCATGGCCAAAAGGACCACAACTTGCCGGTATGGAGGCCAGGCAGCGAGAGAGCGAGTCTACTTCCCGCGACGAAGGCCGGGATCCAAGAGAGCGGGTGAGTAGCCGGCGTTGCTACGCGCCAGCCGGTCCCCACTGCTGGACGCTCGGGAGTGGGGGTACATAACTCCTACAGTACCTGTAGGGAGTTTCTTTCTAGTGCGCCATTCCCCTAGGCCGCGCTTAGGGAAGGCGCATTCAAAGAGTTTGTATCCCTGCTCCCACGCCTGGGAGTAGAATGTCGATGAAGGACAGACTTAGAGTTGTACACGGTCCGTCGAGAAGTCGAGATCCCTAGCTCTTAGGGACTCGCTCTAATAATATATCGAACATCTGATCTACCTCTTCTAAAATGGTTAACAGAATTACATCAGAAATAAATCTTAAGATCTCGATCCTTTGATCCCTCTTGTTAGAATGAAGATTATTGATTTAACATTTGCTATTTTGTTAATGACAAAATAATAATGCTCAAAACATTTTAAACATTATAACAACTTCACATTGGTGAACAACTTCACATTGGCGAGTGTCGTCACAGTCGCTACAGATTATCCGAGCCTGCCCAGGTGGACATGTTGCTGGGTTCTGATGTCGGTGGGATGCTGTTGCTGGAGAAGCGAGTGGACCTTCCGGTACTCCTGTGGCCATCCGAACTCCCTTCGGCTGGACGTTGCTCGGACCGATCGAGCTGCCCACACCAACACGAACAACTCGAATTCTTAATGTGAGTTGTCAGGATCCACCGCTCGATATCTAACGGTTCTGGGAACTCGAGGAAGTTCCTTCGTCTACGCCGTTGATCCCGGAGGAGCTAAAATGCGAACAAACACTGAGACCACTCGAAGAGACTCTAACGGTCCTTATGTCGTCCGCTTACCTTGCAGAGGGGAGGTATGTCCCAAGGTCGGACTATCAAGGAGCATAGCTCTAAGGATGCTGCTCAATGCGGAGAGGAGCCGGACCCGAGGTCATGTGCTCCGTGAGCAATACGTCGGGTTCATGGAAGAATACCGTCGTCTGGGTCACATGGAGATGGCGAGAGGTCGCTCAGGGAACGAGATGCCGGCTTCTATATGCTACACCGTGCGGTTTGGAAGGAGACAGACGACCGTAAGAAGATACGAGTGGTCTTGAACGTCTCCTGGGCAACGGGATTGGAAGGTTCCTTTAACTACGACCTGTTCCCAGCTCTGAAGCTGCAGAGCGATCTTTGGGCAGTAATCACCCGCTGGAGGGTGTTCAGGGTAGCTTCCTCCACGGACATCGTCAAGATGTTTCGCCAAATCCTGATCCACCCCGATGACCAGGATTGGCTTTGTGTCCTATGAAGGGACGACCTCGCGGAGACAGTTTCTTTTTTTTTTTTATTGTGGAGAAATGCTTTACGCATACCTCGGCTTCTCGGGTAAAACCGAGGTTATGTGGGACTACCATCTGGGAGGGGAGCGCCCGTCCCCGAGGGCTACCCACTAAAACCCCACACCCACCTAAGCTAATTTGGAAAGTGCCAGGATCACGCGAGTACTCCACAGGACACTTTCCAGCTTGCATGCATCCCGGGGAGAGGGGTTAGCCTCCCCCATTGCCTACCTAATAAGACCCCTGGCGGAGGGACCCGCCCGGTGTCCCCATCCCTGGGGCCGTCGGAATGAGGTTCCCGAGCCCCAGCTCGGTCTACCCACGGCCCCCGGAGTCTTCGTGCCCCGCTCGGAGCAGCTGACCCGAAGATCGCCGCGCCGGCCAGGGCAAGAAGACGCCGCCACCGGTAAGAAGGATCGTCGGAGGCGCGATCCGGCACGCCTCGATCCTCTCCACCCCACCCCTCGCGCGTCCCGGAAAGAGCTGTTGGTCTAACCGGGACGAGCCGTCTTTATTTCTGCCGGCCCGTCCCGAGAGGAGCCACGCTCCCCTCTGGGGACCGGGGTCAGCTCACACCCCGGCTCGCGGAGACAGTTTCTGATTTTAGACTAACCACAGTCACATACGGAACCGCTCCGGCATCGTACCTGGCCCACCGAGTGTTGCTGCAACAGGCCAGCGAAGAAGAGCATCGATTCCTACTGGACGCTCGGACGATCTGGTCCAACTCTTATGTTGACGACATCCTGGCCGGCGCCGACAAGCTCCAACGGGCGACGGAAATTCGTCAGTATGTAACCGATCTCCTCGCTTCAGCCAGTTTTCACCTCGACTAATGGGCCAACCCTGATTCCGTTCTCTGATTAGCATCCACCAAGACGAACGTTTTCCAGAACAAAGATATTCATGGGGCGTTGGGACTTCTTTGGGATACCAGGCACAATTCCTTGGCCGTCCGTGGACCCCGAATTTGTGTGAAGGAGGAGCCGTCAACGTGGAGCAAGCGACACTTTCTTTCCGACATCGCTCGTCTCTTCGACCCACTTGGTGGATGGCGCCTGTGATCGCAAGAGCGACATCATATTGCAGGATCTTTGGTTGGCTGGCGTGTCGTGGGACGAACCCTTTCCTGCGGCGGTTATTCTTCGCTGGTCCGACCTACGAAGGGAGATCGTTACTTTGAGCGAGATCACTCTACCGCGGTGGGTAGGATACTCACTATCCGACTCCGAAGTTGAACTCCACGGGTTCTTTGACGCTTTGAAAGGAGCCTACGTCGCGATGGTGTATCTTGTCGTCCGTCGGGCCTCAGAGACCTGTTCGAGTCTGCTGATGGAGAAGACTCGTGTGGCGTCGTCTTGTTCGCTCGATTGATTTCCTCGGTGCAAGAGGAACTGAGCCTAGCCGAAGCAGCACTCCACGCCTGTACCGACTCGACCGTGTCATTAGCATGGATTCAATCCTACCCGACAAAATGGAAACCTTTCGTCGCTCATCGGGTTGCGAAGGTCCAAACTCTCCTATCTGGGGCGACGTGGAGACACGTGGACACACTAGACAACTCCGCAACTCCACTCTCTGGTGGAAAGGATCTCCGTGGTTGTCCAAACCTTCCTTGGACTGACCCGAGTCGACCCCATCTCGACTCTCTCTCTAACATTACTCGTTTCATCGCAAATCGCCGACGTTTCCTGTCCAATGGCTGGACGCCAGGAACCAAAGTGATTCGACTCCTGACGACAACAGAACTGAATGAGGCACTACAAACAGACCTCGAATCTCAAGGCGTTGTATCCAGTTATACACGTGGGAGGCCGTCTCTAACACTCTCCGCTGACTGAGAATCGACGTCACCTCGCCATCGTTGACCGGTCATCCCATCTGGCGACGCTTATATAGTAATTTAGGAGGCCCACCAGCAGGAGACTCTTCATGGGGGACTCAATGCAATCCTGGCTTGGATCCTCAGGGCGTTCTGGATCCCCAGAGTATGTGCACGGGCGAAGAAAATCCTCCGTGACTGCGTCAAGTGCACCCTGCTTTGGGCCAACAGTGGACAACATCAAATGAGTGATCTTTCTCTGGTCAGACCGCATCTCGCCAAGCCATTTTCAAAAACAGGTGTGGATTATGCCGATCCAGTCCAAATGCACACGACCAAGGGCAGAAGTCATAAGAGCCACAAAGGCTACATTGTCGCCTTTATCTGCATGACCACTAAGGCCTCACACCTGGACGCTATCACGAATTTAACATATTCTGCATTTGTGGCAGCATTTCACCGTTTTGTGTCGCGCCGAGGACGCTGTAGCCATCTTTACAGTGACAAAGGCACCAGCTTCAGGAGAGCGGATTCAGCCTTGCGGGAGATGTTCCAGGAGACCTCGAACTTCTATTCAGACGTGGCGGAGCAGCTGACCAACGACGGGACGCAGTGGACGTTCACCCCTCCTTATTGTCCGCACATGAGAGGCCTGTGGAAAGCGGCGGTTAAGTCGATGAAAAGACACTTTCGACGAGTCATAGGGGAGACGATGCTTACCTATGAGGAGATGGCGACATTGCTGTTCAAAATCGAAGCGTGTCTCAATCCTCGACCTCTGATCCCGCTCTCGGACGATCCAACAGATACGTGTCCACTCACTCCAGGGCACTTTCTCGTCGGGGAGCCGATGCATTTACTCCCCGAACCTCCCTCCGACGATCACTCTGTTTCACCGACCACGCGGTGGGGATTAATCACTAATTTACGTAATCATTTCTGGCGCAGGTGGAGCTCTGAATATCTGCACCTGTTCCAGCAACGTCCAAAATGGCGGAGCCAACGAAAAAATTTCCGACCCGGTATGTTGGACCCCCTCTCCTTCCTTCTCGCATCGATTCCGCGATCGCCCATCATCGACCAGCGTAAACTAATTTCGACGCCGATTGACTGCCGTCAAGGCGGGCGGCATGTTCGAGATTCCAAAAGGAAAAACGAGAGTACATGACTCAGAGGTCTAACCCGACAGCGCATGAACTACGTCGATCAGCGGGGGAGACGTGCGCCAGGAGCGATCGCACTAATAGTCGATCGGCGCAGTCTTCTGTGTGTTCGACCATCGAACTAATTGAAGCGATTTCATCTAATCCTTAAGATTCTCGGTCCGTCGACTTTCTTCTGCCACCCCGTTTTCTCGGACTGACGAAAATCTCTCAACTTGATGAAGGATCCGAAGAGTCCGTAACAATGTTCTAAGCTTGGACAGCAGTTTTTGCTACCTTTAATTTTAGCAGGTTAAATAAACAAACATAATTTTTTAAGAGTTTTAACATAATGTTACGTCCCAGGATGGGACTTGGAAAAGATAGCACGAATTTGTACTTCGGGATTCACGGTTCACCGTGACGTAGGATGTGTCGCGTTGTTCCGTTAAGTGGAAGGAAAAATTTGTGGTGAAATACGGCACGCACAATCAGCTGAAACCAGTCCGCAACGATTGTAGCGTGTGGGAGCCCGAACGGCAAGAACCAGTCCGCCTCGTTCGAGCTGGATGTAGTGGACATAGGCGAAGAGTGATTTTGATTAGACTTCGGAATTTCGCGGCACACTCGTCCACATGCACAGGTGATCCGTTTCCCTTCCTGGTTCGGTGTTTACGAAGACGGGTTATAGTGACTGACGTCACAATAAAATTCAGATTTTGTAAAGTAATTTAAAATCCCAAAATCATTGTTTAGATTAATATTTTAATTGTACCCTGTCTCGCTTCATCGCCTTCCAGGTAGAGTCTCAGGGCTGTGCTCCTCGCCAGGCCCTCCATCATAATGTGCGCGGGTGCAAGGTTGACAAGCACGCCCAGCGCTAGGGTAGGTGTGGTGCGAAATGCGCCAGTTATACCTAGTAGAGCTAAACGGTATGCTCTTGCCATTAACTTTCTATGTGTGGCCTTCCCCCTGGAGGTCCACCAGACCAGGAAGGCATACGGCATTTTTGGTATCACAATCGCAGTATAGATCCATTTTACCACTCATGATTTAGGCCACTCGACCTTACTTCAGAACGCGCAGGATCTAAAGTGGATTCTGAACCACACTACAATTTCAAGGTCAAACACCAAACTTGCTTCTCTAGTAGGCGTGACTGGGAGGAAAACGCAAGAGAGCTTCTTTCTCCGCAAGGGCTAGTCTGGTTTTCGGACGACTCCAAAAATATAACCAATACAGGAGCAGGTGTCTGCGGAGTCTGCCCCAGGACAAGTAAATCCTATACTCTGGGGCAACACATCAATTTTTCAAGCTGAAGTGTTGGCTGTGACGTTCGTCACCATAACCCGTCCCCGTAAACACCTAACCGCGCTAATCCATGCGTGACATACACGCGCTCCCCACCGGCACAATCCTGCTCTCGTCTGAAGGGATCTACTACGTCACCGTACCTCAACAAGAGCCGAAATTGTCGCGACAGCTGAGCGAGTAGCGAGATTCGACACCTTGGGACGAACATACAAGATTCGCAATCGACACCTCGAGCCGAACACACGAATTCGCAATCGGAACCTCGAGCTAAATACACACGCACAGATTCACGATCTAAACCTTCAAGATTGATCGAGATGGGACTAGCCACTGTCCTGTACGGCAGCAACGAGCCCTCCCCTTTATTTTCAAAAAATTACACCAATTAAACTATTTCCATCATTCTCGTTGATGAACCCCAGGGCAACTTGAACGGGCCGTTGTTCTGTCCCTTGATCTGAGAGAACCCTCCATTTTCTACCGAACCTCCATATCTTTTTCACCTCGAACAAGGCGGCCTGGTTCCTGCCGTTCGAGTTCCCATACATTACATTCGTTGTAGAGTGGCTTCAGCAGATTGCGTGTCCTTCTTTTTCTCCACGAACTTTTCCTTCGACCAACGGACCTCGCCACACATCCTATGTCACGGTGACTCGTAGACTCCAAAACCCGAAACACGAGTAAAGTTTCCCACGTCTCATCTCAGGACGTAACTGCAGAAGTACGGAGGTCCTAAGAAGGAAATTCGGCGAGCCCACTACTAATAGCGGTGTTTTTCAACTTGAGGCATGCTCGGTTGACAGGCTCCTAGAATTTGTCAAGGAGGCCAATCTACACGAGCTCCTCATTTGAGTACTGGCTGCCTAGTCATACCTGGGCCCGAGTACAGTGGTCCCATTGGACTGAATGCCCGGTAACATTCTAAATTCAATTTAATTCAAATATTTTAATTGTAGTAACAAGAATAATTCAAACGTATAGTTGGGCATATTTAATCCAATCTAAGCTAGTACCTGGACAGAGGTAAGGCCTATACCGGGACAAATTGAATTTACATATCTATAATTATATGCATAACATCGAACATTGTTAAATCTTTAATGATTTACATATCAAAATATTATTATATTGAATTCAGTAAAGCAAGCATTTAAAGAGACAACACTTCCTTTTCCGTATTTTCTAATTGTGTACGACTTAAGGCGTAACCATATCGAGTATAAGCTTATAGTTGGACAGCTACTATCATTGCGTCCCAGTAAAATAAACGCTCAATCCTAGTCCAGGGTCGTGGAAAGGATCCCTGTCCAGTGCCTACCCACTCCACTGCCTGTCAACGCTGCGCCGCTTCGCAGGGCGGCGACGATTGATGTAGGCTCAGGTACATCGGTGTGAACACCACTACATTGACACCATGAATCGAATGTTCAAACTTTTTTTATGGGACTTTCATTGGCTTGTTTATATCATTTTTCTGATTAAAACAAGACCAAATACGATATAGTATCAATTGTATTTAGTGGTTTAATCGACGATGGAAGTTTCGGTTGCAAGGAAGGACAGCGCATCGGAAAGAAAGAGACGCGGACAGTCGTCGTCGCTGGCACAATTCAAACGTCCGCGTGTTCTCACAATGCAATGCCAATTAAAAATGAGGTTTTAATGGGAATTATTTTTTAATAGAACTTTCACAAACGTATTTCTGGCATATTTCTGATGCTATACAGGGTATCCCAAAACTATTGTTCTTCCGGGAAATGGGGGTTCCTGGGGTGATTTGAAGCAACATTTTCCTTTACAAAAATGTCCGGCGGGGGTTCGTTTAGGAATTATTAACGAAAAACACTGACCAACCAGAACGCGACCTAGACGCGTGTTGGCAAAGATGATACGGCGCGCCAGGCGGATTATGCATTACACAAATTATATCGTGGTTGGTCTTGTTCTAATCAGAAATATGCCAGAAACAAGCTAGTGAAAGTCCCATCAAAAAATAATGAAAAATAAAGCATTTTTAATTGGCATTGCATTGTGAGAACACGCGGGCCTTTAAACTGTGCCGGCGACGGCGACACGTTTTGGTCATGCGATCCGTATTTCATTCTGTCCTTCTCTATGTTCGACTCTCAATTGAAGTTTCGCTCGGCGCGGTCGGCGCGATAGATATCTAGAGGCAGTCATAAATCAAAAAGCATGTCCGGCCACGATATTTGTCCGTGCGCAACACAGCGTTTGGACTAGGAATGAGTCGCCTATGACAACAAATTCTCCATGATCCATCAACTCTTTTGTCTGTACTAATTGTAAGTATAAACTCTGCGCTCTAGCGATATAATCATGTGTCTACAAAACTGGTATTTCTAAAATTTTCCATACGAAATATTTGCTTTTTCTTAGAATGTTTGGAGATTTTTTAATTTTTTTACATATGTTTACATAATCCGAAAAATTTGAAAAGAACACAACTTAATAATCACGATGCGACACAACTAATATAATAATATAAACGTAGTCAAGCGAAAATGCTTTTCAATTTGTTTAAAACTCAATTTTGCAATCAAAAAGTATGAAAAAAATCTCAATCGTGTATGCTATTATGTAGAATATTCATGAATTTTTTTGTAATTTTTTATTGAACAAGATGTGGCTAAAAATCAATTTGAATGAGCAATTTTGATCATCTTATCCGGCTATACCTTAAAAATCAACGAAAACATTATTTAAAAAATATATTTCAGTATACATCATTAAACCCCATTTTTCGAAAAAAATTTGGTTCAAATTTCATTTTGATATCTTTTTTAGATCAAAAGTTATAGCAAAATGTGCGCCGCGCCGAAAATCGAATGCGCGCTGTCTCCAGATTTCGACTCATGCGTTCGAAACTTCGGTAACGTGAAATTCGGAGGAACGCGTCGAACGGGCAGTTCACACGGACAGAGTAGAGATACGCTTGTTTGTGTAGCGCGCGTGCAATCGAGCAGGCACTCACACGGTCAGAGTCGAAGTACGTTCGTGTGTAGCGCGTGCGCAGTAGAAGCACGCGAGGCGACGACAGTACGTCAGAGTGGGGGGGCCCAGCCGGTCGAGCCGCTGGAGGGTCAAGTTCCTCGGTTCCACGATTCTGGCATCACTGCTCGCGCGTGCAATTACATTGTAGCGCGGTCGAGACGTTTGATCGGCTGCGACAAACAAAATTGGCTCCTTTGAAATGTGTGCACGTGGACAGAGTGACTCTGCGGAGTGGGGAAAATGCGAGGCAAGGTCCTCGATGGCCCGAGACCGGGCCGGCAGATTTTGTTTAGAGCTCGAACGATTAACATCAGCATCTCCGCAGAGTCAAACAGTCAGGGTACTCGACAACACGACACGCGACGATGAAACGCGTACACGCCGCGACGCGCGGTTCGCGCCAAAATGTTTGTGAGACGACATACATATATATACATTTTAGATTATTACATACACACTACACTATTACACTATTTACAATGCTAAACTATGTGTACACTATTAAGATATAATACATTACTAAAATACATATCGATATAATATGGGGCAAACTATAGTTAATTATGTATTTGAGTCGACAAAAATAGTCCGATTTATATCATGTTTGGATTTATTTTACACGGAAGAATCTCAAATGTTCATTGGTACTACAATTATATGTACAGGGTGTCCCAAAACTCCTGCGTAAGCCGGAAATGGGAGGTTCCTTGGGTCATTTGAAGCGACATTTTCCTTTACAAAAATGGCGTTTGCGGCTTTGTTTAGAAGATATTAACGAAAAACACGGACCAATCAGAGCGCGACCTAGAGCGGCGAGCCGAGAGGCGAGCGTTGTCGGTACGCCGCGATGTCGCAACAAACAAAAGTTTCTCGATTATGTCCCCGATTTCAATGAGCTTTGGATATGTTGTCAAGACCATGATTCTGAACAACATTTCCCTTTAGACTTTTTGCCTTGTGGCTTTAGTTTACGAGATATTTGTAAAAACTTTTAAACTTGGTCATTGAAATCGGTGAGGATCAACAGCATTTTTACCCGAACGAGAGAAGAAGCAGACACTGATTAGATTAGATTAAAAACTCACTTATTCAGCCGTAAATCCATTTGCTGCTTTGAAATGTGTGTCACTGGGTCATTCGGTGACGAACTGCACAGATGTCTTCAGCTGTACGACAGTACCGAAAGCCAAGGGTTGTACGGTCAGGTCAACGAACTGCACAGCTGGTGGTAGATAGCAGGTATACGACAGCCCGGGGATGAGCGATGAAGTCAACGATCCGGACTTTTCACTTTCACTTTCATACAGATTCCACAAAATTTTTGCACAGTCAATATTATAATACCACAATTGTCCAAGAGAAGAACATCCCGAATTTCACTTTTCACTGTACGGCCGAAATGTTTTCGCTCTGCGAACATTCCACGGCGACAGTCGATGCACTAAAATCCATGGACTTGGACTGACTGCAGTTTTCTCAAAAAGCTTCGACCACCTCCAAACATCCCCACTACGAAGACGAACTAAGGATACAGGAACATTATGAAAAAACACGTGTTTTGCAGAAGTAGAAAGTACAGTCTTTCCTCTACGATAGAAAACAGGGATCTTCGTCTCCGCGGAAGGGATTGTGCCATAAATCAGAACTCTGCAGTTGCTCGAGAGTATCCGCATGGCACCGAAACGGAAAAATTTTCTCCTGCACATGTCGGTAACTCGTTCTAACCTCTGTTTGTCGAGGTCGTGAAGCACTCGGTGGAAGGCGCATTGATTTCAAAATTTTAAAGTACCTTGCATGAGGCCGACATCAACATCGCGAGGCGATCCGAACGACGAACCGGGATGATAAGCGAGCGAGCGAGTTTACGTGGTAGTCACATTTCTTATACGAATTCCGCGCAGTCCCAACCATTGTCAGCAAGGATAAGACGAGACATTGTGAACACACGTAAATACGAATTCCACGTATTGACGACGGGATTATCCTCTACGCGGGTCAACACGTTAGTAGCCCGGGATAATCAGCGATCCGAATCGCTTTTTGTAACAACCAGGCAATTTACAGAATACATTATCGTGTTTATACATACATATTTAAATCTCCAACTTCATTGAGTCTCGCCTAAACCTACCGTCTTGCAGTGCCTGGAGGCACGAACCTTTCATTTTCAGTTAATGAGAATAAGAACAATAACGATTAAGGAACTAGTACAAAATTAAAATTAGATAGATCCATTAATAAATTTAGACAATTTGATTGATGAACAGATAAATAAATAAAATAGAAATAGAGTAAAATAGAACGGTTACAAGTTCTAAACTTGGACATCTAATATATGAATTAATAATTATTATTTGAGTTACGTCTCATTTCCAATTTATTTTAAAATATCACTATTCTTATGCATGTTAGCGCCAATATGTTTCGGGCCGAATCAGGGACGGCTACCGATACTTGTAAGCACGGCGACCTCTGAAAGTCGGCCGATGCTTTGAGCGGCGACCTCTGAGAGTCGGCCGATGCC
>CM052218.1:17509700-17540769 GCA_028454225.1 Lasioglossum leucozonium | reverse complement strand
AAAAAGATTCCTTAGACTTTCCCGAATACAGTGATATCCAATATTAATACATTATGATTGTTTAAACATGTTTAAACGATCACTAAAGACGGAGAGACACCATTTTTGCACCAATTTTTGACGATATTTTTGAAATTATCTCAAAAAATAAGGGTCCAGCGGGAAATCGAACTATACCACGCGATAGAGCAGACTTTTATCTTGAGAAACCCCCCGTTGAAGTTTGAAACGTCGACGTTTTTACCGAACCAGAGAACAAAATATCTTTGCCCGACATGAACTGCCGCCAGTGGTGCTCTTCCACTAGCGCGGTCGTTCGATGGTATACGGTGCGGCGCGGCGCGGCGTAACGGCGATGTAGGCGTGCAATTATGTTAGCTTATTTAAATGTTTATTTATTATTGTTATTTATTATTTTTATTACTCTATTCCCATTCTATTAACATATTTATTCTTTATTTATTATTTTATAGTAAAAATAGAAATTTACAAGATAGGAAACATACCTAAATTTTCATTCTTCTTGACTGCCGTTTATAACATGTTTCACCTATCACATATCACATTTATAACACGCTTCTGTTATTAAACTACACCAACAGTTTGCAAGCATGGTTGTACTATCTTTTCCCAAGTATCTTATCTCCATAACCAAAATGTCTTGATGGAACCTTTCACCGTGTTATATTTTTATATTGTTATTTTTTCCGTTATATTTTGTCGCGTTTTCTTAGCAACTATTTCACCACGCACGTAACAAAATGAATTTGGATTGTTTGGCTGTCTGTAAAATGTATGGGTTAACTATAAAATAATAAATAAAGAATAAATATGTTAATAGAATGGGAATAGAGTAATAAAAATAATAAATAACAATAATAAATAAACATTTAAATAAGCTAACATACATAATTACAGGCCTGCATCGCCGTTACGCCCCGCCGCGCCGTATTCCGTCGAACGACCGTGCTAGTGGAAGAGCACCACTGGCGGCAACTCATGTCGGGCGAAGATATTTTGTTCTCTGGTTCGGTAAAAACGTCGACGTTTCAAACTTCAAAGGGGGGTTTCTCAAGATAAAAGTCTGCTCTATCACGTGGTATAGTTCGATTTTCCGCTGGACCTTTATTTTTTGAGATAATTTCAAAAATATCGTCAAAAATTGGTGCAAAAATGGTGTCTCTCCGTCTTTAATGATCGTTTAAACATGTTTAAACAATCATAATGTATTAATATTGGATATCATTGTATTCGGGAAAATCTAAGAAATCTTTTGCTGTAAAAATCAATTTAATACCTTTTATAATAACATCACAATATTTGTTCAAAGTTGAAAAGTAGGTCTTTTTTCAAACTCAAATTTCTCAAAAACTGTGCGTCTAGGAGAAAAATTAATGTCAGATTCGGAATCAGAGCAAAAAACTCTATAAGATTCCATAGTGAGAATCGAAATACTAAAAAAAAGTTGAAATTTGTTGGACAGTGTAATTTGGGAGTGTATATATGTGTGAGAGTATGGACGGTGTAGGCTTGTGTGTAACATCCGACTATCGGCACCCCGCCATACCATCGAGTGCTGATGTTCTTCTGAATAAAAGAATGTTCATCAACGCTTTTTTGTTTAAGAGCATCAATAATGTTCTTCTATTTTTAAGAAAAGAATATAGTTTTGCCAACGCCTTCAACAGTTCAGTTGTCGTTGAAACGTTGAAAGAATAAAAGTTCGATCACCGATTTCCGCTCTTTTGCTCCTAATCCCGCATACCATCCTCACAAATTATAGGTTTATGATATATATAGTAACATAATTTATAAAGCGTCAACGACCATTGCCTCGCTGAAAACACCGGTTCTCGTACGATCACCGAAGTAAAACAGCGTGGGGCGTGGAAGGCGGCTTGGATGGGTGACCGCTCGGTAAAAAGCCGGGAGGTATCCCTCTTGGGTGCTTTTCACGTGTTGTGGACAAAATAGGTGGTTCGGAACCCACCTTAATAAAAAGTAGGTCCTGGTGAAATTGGAAATTAGGCGATAGTGTGAAGAGTGGTAAAAGGGGGAGAAGTTGGTAAAATGAATTTGAATCCCTGAGGGTACCAAATATCATTACATACATAATTTATAAAGCAAATTTGTAAAGCAAAAAATAATAATGTACAAAATAAATGTGACACGAAATATTATTATTATACTTAGTATAAGGTAAAATAAAATTTATGATTTGATTCTTTCAAAAAAGAGTCGCATGTTACAAAATTGTGTTATCACTTATCATTGAAGTTCTTTGAACCACAGCTTTAAAAAAGACATAGTAGTACTGAATAAAATGTTATACTGTATGATGTAAAATGTAAAGAATAACAGTAGAAAAGTAAAGTAAACTAACGGAAATGAAATGAAGGAATTTTGTACGGTAGGTAGGTATTAGTTAGGTATACAAGGTGTTGTTGGAATGTAAAAATGTTTGAATTTTTCAATAGGATAACGATTAGAATGTTGCGAAACTATTAGGAGCAAAGGAAATGCGCGGGTCTCTAGTTAAACAATACAGGAAGCGCATGGCCCGTTTAAGCACCCGTGTGAGAGGCTGTCGGACGTTTCCGTATGTCAGGCGCTCGAGACGCGTCAGAAATTAACAGGCCAGGTGGGTTGGCTTAGCGATAGTTGATGCAAGTGCGGTGTGGCCAGCAGGACGAAGGAAAGGAATTAAACAGACAGCGACCTCGCAAATTGAGTTGAACAAGTCTGGAATTTAAACATTCAAATTAACCTGGTTAGCAAGTCAAAAAGGTTAATGTGTGCTCGCTGGTTTTGCATGCCTTCAGATTTCTAATATTCAATCGATATCGCCACATCTTTTCTGCTCATTCTTTCTCTCTTCGCGAAAATTTAAATTTCGCATTCATTCCACGAGTTTGGAACATCGCACGGTACTTCGGCGGTGTAACAAAAATAGAAAAATCCAACTTCTTCTGACGAAACTAACGAACCTCGCAGACGAGTTCAAAAAAGGGTTTATATGTTTACGTATACAGCCAGACGAGACCCTATCGAGATGGAACACTTAGCTTCTGACATAACAGAAACATTAGTTTAAATTCAATATATCAAGTTGATATTTTTATATTATGTTGTTATTCGTCCTGATTCAGTTAACATTAAACCGACCACGGTCAAATGACCGGCATTTATTACTGCTATTATTAAAAGTATAAAAATTCATTTGCGGAAAATAATGGAATAAAATTCCTTCTCTACGCATTCATTTTATATTGAAAATTATGGGCAATCTATATAAATTTAATATTACCATTTTTACAAGGCAACATTTACCGATACTTTTAATGCTTACAATTAGTAGGTTTAATGTTAAACTAGGTATTCTACCTCCTTTTTGGCAGATTTCTAAATTATTTTGAATATTAAATATCACAATACAGAACAAATATTTTTTCTGTATAGTCATAGTGTAGAATAGGATGTTCCTTCTTCCTTTAATCTTATTACAATTCTTTTTTTTGCATTTGCTAAGTGTTTGTTTCTAGTCATGTTTAATAACGATCTTGAAATAAAGAGAATGCAATAGCTGTTGCGACGCATCCGCTCACCCCAACCGTTTTATTGTTTTAGCATACCCAGTTTTTAATAGCAGACTAAGCGCGCGAATTTGGCCACCACGTGGTCCCCTAAAAAGGTTCTTGCAGACCCGTCTAGGGACGGGTCCCTTCCGAGCCCCTCAATTACTCGAATTATCTGCTCACATTTATGGTGTAGCGACAATAGATTCTCGAAGCCATGGGACATAATTACTTAATTTCTCACTTTTCCTATCTTGGGCCTGATCCATCTGTTTACCAGCCCTCATCGTCTCTATCATCGATTCTTTTTACTGTCAGCATGCTTGCTAAGTCCGAAGCGTTTCATGAGTTTATTGCCTGCTATGGTCATCATCCGAAAGCTGCAGAACCTATCCACTCGAACCACCCTCACACCCTTCAGTACCCGCAGTACCTAAGAGTGAACGGAGGCAAGGGCGTTACCATTTGCCTTCACCTCTAGACTATATCTTCCAATCACCACTCCTTAACGCACTTTTCTGCCACTCCTCCTAGCCGACAACCTCCACGTCCAGAGGAAAAATGAAAAAGATCAGATCGCATCTAACTATGACGAGTAGCACTTCGTGAAGCCGAATTCTTGAACCATCGCAAAAACGTGCAGTATAAAAACTGTAAGGAACCGAGCGCGATTGTGTTTCTTAATCAGATTTTTAAATCGAATAAAGCACTGGAACCCAACACTTATCGTCTCAATGAGATCCGACTTTCGCTAATTCGAAATCGAATTGAAGCCAAACGGTGCCGGAATACGTTTGAGCTCAACAATAGCTGTAAAAAAAATGAAACATAACCTCAAATAGTACAAAATAATTGAAAAGCGTTCAAACACCATAAAATAATAAAATATTTGGTGTTTATTTACTTTTGTAAGCTATATAAAGTGTATTTTAAAGAAAATAAAACAAAATCGATTATTCGACACAGTAGACAACTAATGGTTATAGGTACTTATGGAAAGAATTTTATACAAAAGAAAGAATACTTATGGAAAGAGAATGTTTCTAACAATTGTCAAACTGAACCATCGATTCATAATTATTTTACAACCTTTTATAAAACAAAATATTTGTTTAGTCGTGCAGTTGCGCAACTGATTTCGTTTTTGCGACTTGTGCAGGGTACACTTTTGTGCGTGTCGACTTGCACCTTCGACGCTGACATTAACAAGGTCGACGAAATAAAAATGTTTGTAATTTTCGCGATTGGATCTTGGATTCTATTTGGCTCGGAGGGACACTCGTCGTCCTTTGCTGAAGAGTTTGAGCGTGATCGACAGACTGACTGTGCGTTGCTAACTTCACCGTGTGTGGGATGAAAGAATTTCTATCTTTTATTTTGCCTTTGATTGGTTATTGACTTTTGTCAACACCTACCTTTGCCAAGGGGAGCGTAACCTTGTGCGCGCTTTCATAAGTAATTTCACCTCCTTGAGTGCTTGGGTATGGAGAAGAGTCCGAGGTGACCGCGTGGTACCCTTTCTCAGTATGGAAACTGTTGTAATCCTTGACACGGGCTGCTACCTTCATCGGTAGTGCAATTGGAAGTTATTGTAAACCCGAAATCTACCATCCAGATATGCATAATATGCACAGGATGTAAGAAAAGTAATGGTCATCCGTCCTAGGGGTGAATCTACACCGCTGGATCGGTGGACGTTTGTAAAGCCGCAAAATTATTTATAACAATGAAAATTGTTGTTAAAGTTTTTTTTACGTCAATACCTTCTACTATCAGTATTAATGTTGTCGGCGCTCGGGTTCGATCAATTGTTAGTATTTAATAGCAAGTTTGCAATATACTTAACGACGTTTCGGTCTTATTTTAGACCATTTTCAAGAAAAATAATTGCGTCTGTGAAATGATAAAGTTGCTATTTGCAACTATATGCAAATCGCTATTAAATAGTAACAATTGATCGAACCCGTGCGCCGACAACATTAATACTGATTTTAACAATTTACGATCGATATAAATTGAATACCTTCCACTCATTGAGAAGAGAAAAAGTCTGAAAGGAGCCATATGCCGCAAACAAATAGTTATTGGATATAAGCTGTTAAAGTTTTTGCAAAATTTGATTATGTGGTGTTATACGTATAGACTACTACTAAAAGTCTACTATGTACTACAGTTCATCCAACCGTGTCGATGAGACAGAACATGATTGTGTGTGTGCCTCTGGCCAACGAAATTTAAAGAGACATTCATGGCTAGGCCCGTACCAACTCATCGTCTGTATCCTTGTCCATTCAGATAATAAATTTAAAGTTGCAAAATATGAAAGAAAACCTTGTATCCATTGTTATGCATAAGAATACTAATCCTACATTATAAAATACTAACGTAAAGTAGACTTAGAAATTTTCCAGGGTCTTCTATTCCTTCGGCGGCTCCACAGCACACTACCATTTTCACGAATCAGTTGTAATAATCTCAACACAAAACACCACACTTTTACAAGATCACTTAACACTACATAACACACTTTCTGAACTTGTGACTGCGAATGAGGAGAAATTACTTCGACCGCGATCAAAATAATTCTGCGTCCTCAATGCGAATCCGCGCGAAAACTCGGCTCTCCCAGAAAATAATGAATTCGATCGAGGCTCATCGATTGAAACAAACGAAATCGTTGTCAATGAGATATTCATTTTTCGAGAACTGTACGGAAATATTGATTTTTCGAGAATCATCTGGAAACCAGGGACTTGTACCGGTACGTAAAATACCGGTATGATACCGGTATATTTCGGTATTTCTGCCTAACCGTTCTAGAAACCGAAATATTGGAATACCGATATGTCGTCATACCGGTATTCTCATATACCGGTATGACGTCATACCGGTATAGTTGCATTCAGCGACTTATACCGGTACGTAAAATACCGATATTATACCGGTATGATACCGGTATCATATCGGTATTTGAGAAGGGTACGGATATGTACGACCCAGGTAGCACTCGGACATCCGATGGACGTCCAATGGATTTAACCTGGACATACCTGGCACGTATCTGGGATATACGGACGGTATTTGTAACGATAACAGGACATTTACATGATATTTTTATTATTATTGTCATTACCATTATTTCTATTACTATTATCAGACAACGGATGTTTACAAATAAGAATAAGAGACAATACTTCTTTCTCCATATTCTCTAATTGAGTGCATAATTTTGCTTTCTCTTCTTTAATTTCATCTTTACTATCATTGATTGTTTTAGACCTTATTTTTTTAGATTTATCATTGATTTTTAACTTTATATCTTTAGCATCTCAGTATGGAATACTTATATTTCGAAAGAGTCCTAAACCTGGACATCTAATTATAAAAGTTATTAGAAATACATGAGAAAATTCGAATATACATATATATAATATACATTATAATAGTTAAGAGCTAGAGAGCGGATCTTTATGCAAAATAGAAAATTTCTACTTGAGTTGCAACAAATAACAGAAGTAAAATAGGCATTTTTTTCTTCATTAATATGTTTAATAGGTCAAAAATGATATAACAATATATAGTATTTTTTTTCCTGAATTTAAAAGCGCCCAGTGGCTCAAGTGATGGGGCTCGACCTGCCTAAGCGCATATCGCCCCCCTCAATCTAACTTCACAAAATACATTAGCAACCACAATCTACTAAAAAAAGCTCAAATACCACGGATAGACATCTTCATGATAAAACTAATCAGAAATCACTGAGCAAATATAAGAAACATACAAAACAACAGCCTCATATATAGCTCTTCATACCCAAATCCGCTATACTTAGAAAAGACACGACATACAGGATACATCCCCCCCCCGAAGCTTTCATACATCTAGACACCGCAGGACTCATACAAAACACAAGAGGACACCCAATATTATACCATTACAACAGAAAAAATTACAATAAAACAATAACATACAACAGTAACATAAGATCAGACGACCAGAACATGAGATTCTGCTACAAACTCACTAAATTCGACACAGAAGACGAACACAGGAAAAACATTGAGAAATACTGGTGGTTAGAACCACCAACACAGCAGGATGATTTAAGATCAAGCGAGCGTCATGCGCAATAAGAGAAGCGTGTAAATATTAGTTTTTTCTTGTTTTTTGCGAATATAAATGTATATATAGACACATAAGTGAGTAAATCTAGGCATGAATGAGTGTATAAATGTGCGTGTAAATGAGGGTGCACACGAGTATTTGGGTGTATACAGGTATGCACAAGCACATACACGTGGGCGCCGGTACGAATGTCCTCATACGAATATATTTTAAAACATATATAGATATATTATATAGGTAGGTAATTACTCCGTAAGTAAGCGAACCCAAATCTACCTGGCTCAGGTAAACCCCAAAAATGTATATACTTCATCGAAATGTACAGTTTTCTTTTCTCTATTCCTCCCGTGCCTCCCTGTACAGTATGTTACAATTAATGTTTAAGGCAGAATCGTCCTTAGTCTTAAGATGAATATAGCAGCAATAAGTGCCACTCAACTGTTACGGTCAAACAGTGTGTGACCGATCGCACGGTCCTTTAGTTTAGTTACTTAGTTTTTAGCACATTTGTTATCCTCTATAGCGTTTAAGTTTATTGAACCTCTGTATATATGTATTTTATTAGGCACAATAAACGCTGTTATAAAAAAAAAAAAGTGATGGGGCTCGCGGTTACGACTCTCGTGGTCCCGAGTTCGAATTCTGCCGGCACCTGTGAGATTTTTTTCTCAAGTGATATAGAAAACCGTGACACACCGGGGATGTATTATATTAATATTATATAGTAATATTGTTTAATAAAAAATAATAAATAAAAAAATAAATGGAAGGTGGAAAAAGGTGGTGCATTACAACAATAACCTAACCTCTACAGTATTTTTAATTTTCATAATTTTTTATTTACTGTTTTATATTACTCTTATACTCGTTTTTTCGTAAATGTAAAACATCCGTTGTCTGATAATAGTACTAGAAATAATGGTAATAACAATAATAATAATAATAAAAATATCATGTAAATGTCCTGTTATCGTTACAAATAACGTCCGTATATCCCAGATACGTGCCAGGTATGTCCAGGTTAAATCCATTGGACGTCCATCGGATGTCCGTGTGCTATCTGGGAAGCATTGGAAAAACCGAAAAAATATCGGTATTTCAAAACGGTTACCGGTATAGTTCTGTTGGCCCATACCGGTATCAATATTATACCGGTATTACGTCGCACGGCATAATACCGGTATGAAAATTTTTTCGGTATTCGTATACCGGTATAAAATTTTTTACCGGTATTAAGTCCCTGTGTCATACCGGTATGAAGATTTTACCGGTATTAAGTCCCTGCTGGAAACACCGATTCTTGAGAGTTCAGATGTTCGATTATTGAGAGATCAGATATTCGATTCCTTCAAGTTTACATTTTTAAATAGATTATATAAAAGACAAGATATGAAACGCATTTGTAAGTGGTTAGAAATAAAGAGAACATATGTGAGAAAATGTATCGGAAAATATGCCCTAATGGAGCTTGTTTTCTGGGAAAGCAGAGATTTCGCGCGGATACGCATCGAGAGCGCAGGATTATTTTGATTGCGGTCGGAGTAATTTCTTCTCATTCGCCGTCACAAGTTCAGAAAGTATGTTATATAGTGTTAAGTGATTGTTCGAAAATGTAGTGTTTTGTGTTAAGATTATTAAAACTGATTCGTGAAAATAGTAGTGTGCTGTGGATTCGCCAAAGGAATAGAAGACCCTGGAAAATTTGTAAGTCTACTTTACGTTAGTATTTTATAATGACGATTAGTATTCTTATGCATAACAATGGATACAAGGTTTTCTTTCATATTTTGCAACTTAAATTTATTATCTGAATGGGCAGAGAAAAAGAAGATGACTTGGCACGGGCCTAGCCAAAAATGTCTGTTTAAATTTCGTTTGTCTCGAGGCACACGATCATGTTCTGTCTCATCGACACGGTTGGGTGAACTGTAGTAGTAGGCTTTTGTCTATATATATATAACACCACACAATCAAATTTTGCAAAAACTCTAACAGCTTATATCTCAATAACTATTTCAGACTTTTTCTCTTCTCGATGAGTAAAAGGTATTGACGTAAAAAATAATTACAATTTTCATTGTTATAAACAATTTTACGGCACATTTCTCTTACAAATGTACACCGATCCAAAGGTGTAGATTCACCTCTAGGACGGATGACCATTAGTTTTCTTACACCCTGTACATACATCTAATTGTAAGTAGCAGATGCTGCCTTGGAAATACCTGGACGTTACACTAACGTAGAAGCAGAACATTGAGTTGCGAAATGCATCTTACTTTGGCTGCAAACTGATTAAAATAGAAAATAAACAATTTAATTCATCACTTAATATCGATCAACTATCAAGGTCATGCGCATTCGTATTACTTTTCCAGGATAAAACATCCTCATTGTAGTCGTCCATGCTCCTTCCTTATTTTTCGGCAGTCGTACCTAGGGTATACATACAGTGACTTCCATTAATATTTGGACGCAAAAATTTTGATAACTTTTTTGATATTCAACCATACGATTTGAACTTTTTTGAGAAGTTAGGGCAATTAATTTGCTAAATGATGTGACAAGAAATTTTTTCACAAATTATAATTGGTTAGAATTGCAGAGAAAATACGAAAAGTTACATTTTACAACCTTTTTATCTGAGTCTATATTGAAAATTTAAACAAGTACATAGTGTATATGCTCGTATGTTTAGAGCAGGCATGCCCAACTCGCAAGTTGAGGTGAGAGCTCGCGCTCGCCAAACGTCGAGTTGGGCATGACTGGTTTAGAGATACAATATTAATTATTTTCGCGTTTGTTGTTGGACTTCGGAGTGACTTTTGCAATTCTACGTGATTCCGAAAATCATAAAGATGGGCTAGAAACATTTAGAACATTGGATTTATCATATAATAAAATAATTTGTATTCCTTGTTTCTATTTTGGAATTTGAAAACCTGCATGTTCGGGTAAAATGTTGATTCAATAGATTGCGATTATTCATGGTCTCGATCATTCAGTGCAAACATGGATAGCAAGTAATGAAATGAACACGAGGTAGCGCTCGCGACAGCTTGAGAGTACAGCTATGAGCTCCTGTTACGGGCACGGATTCGATTGAAGTTGAAAGCGAGGAAACTACGTCCCACTCCTTAGTTTCTTGAGAACACACATGAGTTACACTCATTGTCAGACATCGTTTCCCCATCATTCATTCACACGATCCTGTCCCTACAACGCCTTTCCTACCTACCAGCTCGCAAACAAGACTGGTATACGACCGGCTCGTACGAACAAGTTCGTGCCTATACCTGATCTAATGTCCCGATTGTCGAGATACTCAGATTCTGCCTTCGCACATGTCAAACTAAATTTAACGACAGATTCTAGTTTGTAAACAAAATCTACATATGTACTCTGCTATAAAAAGATAGCACACATGATTTATTTAAGATTTTTCGTAATTTGCACGTAATCAAGTATCTACATGCGTTTTAGTGGTATACAGAATTGAAAGAAAAAGTTTTATTTTTTAAGTATATAACGAAAATATTTTTAATATTATATATAACACTCTTTCCGTTTTCCTTAAATCGTGAAAGTAGGAAGAAAAGCCATCGGGTCCATCCAGATTAAACTTTGACTACGGATACTGACACGAAGTACTTCTGAAAATGGGAGGCCGTTTAATAGTAATTACAGAATTAAATATGTATGTCCAGAAGGGTCGAAATAGTTCAAAATTCGGCGCAAACATCTGAAAAAAACTATTTAAGTCGTTATTCAAGCGGATATTGGTTATTTAATTCTGTAATTACTATTAAACTGCCTCCCATTTTCAGAAATATTTCGTGTCAGTATCAATAGTTAAAGTTTAATCTGGATGGACCCGATGAATTTTCTCTTTACTTTCACGATATAAGGAAAACGAAAAGAGTGTTACGGGGAATTTTCGTATAACTGATCCAAAAAATGGATTTTTTACTGTATTTTTTAAAAGTATAGGTCTTAAAAATACTTTATCAAAGTCGTATACTGAAATTCATTGAAATTACAAAGTTACGACGATTACAAGAAAACGATGTTTTAGTTTTAGAGTAGCAGTGTCAGTATAAGGCTTCAAACACGTCTTTCTCGAAGCTATATTCGTTAAACTGGCGTGAAGGATAACATAATAACTAATTGACTAATCATGTTTTATCAACAAATATTTTGTTCTACATATATTAAAAATGTCACAGTTGAGAAAAGAAAATTTAAACGTTGATTAGAAAATAATAAAATTGTACTTCATATAAAAAGAAAGATACATACCTACAACACATACATACATTTTCTTAGTTTTGTTTGAAATCTTCATCATGAATCTAACTCTACAGTATAGACTCTATTAACACAGCAAGTTGTTAATTTGGAAACTAGACTTATTTTAAGACTAATGCTTCTGAAATCTACCGCTAGGGGGCCAAAGGGATGAAATGCTTTTCCACAGTTGAAATGATTCGGTATAGATGTGAAATATCGTCCAGAAGGGACGGACAGCATACTTACCTGGCGTAGAGGTTACCGTGATCACGAAGGTGGTTCCTCCAGGATGAGGCTCTTCCATTGCACTTAGGTTCGGGCTGACCCTTGCGAATATCCCTAATGTGGATATCTCGAACGTAAAATTTTTGTTAGTCGGGACTGCGTTCGCGCTCTCCCGGATAATTTATTTATAAAATTACAATAGTCGACATACAAACAATATCATGAATTGTGTGATTGGTTTTTACAAACGGTTTAGCCGTTTATCACCACTAGTTAAAGGCCGATGCAAACAGGGTGCCGGATGCTTTTTGGGCAATGCACACAGAATTCGTACGCCGGGAAGGCCAATTTGGAAGGTTCGAGATGTTTCAGAAAAAGGCACAGCCTGTCGTCTGCCACCAGAACCCAAGGGTTCCAAAGACCGTTTACTCCCTCTCCCCCCCCCCCCTTCCATCTCAGGAGATACCTATACTAGAACCCTCCTGTAAAACTGACGAATATTGAAGGCGACTAACTTCTGTCCGGGGCACGGATCCGTAGGCTGGATTAAGAAAATTTAGTGACATTCAGCTTTAAAAAAGTCAACTTAATCGAGTTCTAATAAATTTGTATTGATTTCTAAATGTCCACTAAATGAAAAAATTAATGCAATTAATTTTTATAATTTTTTTTCCTTACGATAAAAGTGCACTCTTTTGTGTTAAAAATTCACACCGACACCAAGAGTTGTACACAATATGTAAAAAAATTCACACTCAATAAAGTAAAGAATTTGGCAAAATTCTTTACAGTTGGCGAAGAATATCTTGTACATCCTAAGAGGCAGACATATTTCAGCATGTTTTCCCGTATATAATTGAGCAAGAATCATTTCCCCCTCTGCTCATCCCGGAAATTATTATTGTTCAAAGTCGTCAAGCTCACTACGCGACGCATCTTTCCTTGCGCATATACAGGGTGAGTAATGTAATTTATCACATTGAACATCTCTGTTATTTGTAATAATATGAAAAAATGTTACACAGGGTGTCCCAAAACTGCTTCAACTTCCAAAAATGGGCGG
The DNA here is from genome assembly GCA_028454225.1 of Lasioglossum leucozonium. NCBI lineage: Eukaryota > Metazoa > Arthropoda > Insecta > Hymenoptera > Halictidae > Lasioglossum > Lasioglossum leucozonium. Next base: position 17,527,491 of record CM052218.1, on the reverse strand, counting down.
TTCCTTAGGTCATTTGAAGCGACATTTTCATTTTGCAAAATGCCCGCTGGGGCTTCGTTTAGGAGTTATTAACGAAAAACACGGACCAATCACAGCACGACCTAGACGCGAGTTGGCAAAGATGATCCGGCACGGCAGGCGGATGCCCTCACTGGAGCGTTAGCGGTTCGCCGCGAAGAAGAAGTGAAAAAGTGAAGGAGTAGAAATTTTGAATTATGTATTGTAAACACACTTATTTCGCCGTAAATCCACTTGTTACTTGGAAATGTGGGACACTGGTCCAATCAATGACCAACTACACAGCTGGCCTCAGGTATACGACAGTGCCGAACGGTCAGATCAACGAACCGCAAATCTGCTGGTGAATAGTAGGTATACGACAGAGATGGACAAATTTTTATCTAAAATTTTTAGATAAAAGATAATCATAAGTTATCTTTTATTTGTACCAATTTTTTAAAGATACATATTGTCCATACTGTATCTGTGAGATACTCTTCAGAATTTTCATTTGGCACCTGTAGGTTATCTAAACTCGAAGTAACGGCGAGAAGTTGTTCGAGATGATTTCAAAGTAACGATTTCATCTTAACTGTGAGATTTATTTGAAGCTCAATGCAGCAAGATGATTTATTCGATTGTTTTATTCGTGACGAGTATTTCGAAAAGATAAAAGACGCATATATCTTTATTGGTTATTCTTATTTGATCTCAAATAACTCTTGATCCGACGTTGCCAAATCGTAATATGTATATGTACATTTGCACAAATGAACAGTTTAAAAACTATTTTATTTTTGAAGGTTAAACAAATTTATTTAAAATGTAATGTGACGGATCCTACGAAAATATAACAATTTGTGTATTATAAAAGCTTGAAAAGTTGCAGTATTCGAAAATAAGAAATGTTAATTCGTAAATGTTATATCGATTATTTATCACGGTTATGTACGAAATATTGTCAATGTTGTGAAGTATTGTTAATATTTAATTAATTCAGAATCATCGACAGAAAAATGCATTGCATGCGTCTGTATACACGAGTTTCTGTAATCTAGAGTTCCTTATGAAATTATCTTAATATCTAGCAGAATACCGATGATGGTGAAAATTGTTTAAATAATAAAAATGTATTTCTTTATACAATCGTTTAATAAAATTTAATGTTTTAAACATTTGTTTATGCAATACATGTGTGAGAAATATCGAATTGAGGAATGTCGAGAATGAGCAGCGTGCGGTTCGAGAGCGCGACGCGTACCCTTCGCGGGGAAAACCCATGGGGGTGTACGGTCAGGTAAAAAGGATACTGGCAACAGGGGGTCCTCATGACTGTAAGCTAGCGGAGCGGTCACTCTTCAGGTGACGCTCAGTCTGTAACAACCTTTGCCTGTTTATAATAAATCGCACCCTTTGGCGGACGGCTTCACCGTCAATACTAGTATTATTCTAACACCCGCTCCGTTCATCCTATTCCACATATATATAGTTACGGGTTACGGTCGCTCTCCCTTTAATCTAATATATTTCTTACACATGTTTATTTGTTTAAACAATCATTTAAATAATAAAGATTTATTTGTTTCAATATTTGTTTAAATAACGAGCATTTATTTATTTAAACATTTGTTTAAACAATAAGTATTTATTTATTTAAACATTCGTTTAAATAATACACATTTATTTGTGTAAACAGTTATTTAAATAATAATGATTGATTTATGCAGTTATTCATTCAACTCTTCTAGTATTATTGTGTACGCGAACGGTTGTTGATAATAACTATTGAAAACAAACTCACTCCCTATTTCATGAATTCGGATTTTGTGGACCACTTATTTAAAATATCGTTTATCGTTGCCTAAAATCCAAACCATTCACAAAAAAATTGTATAATACAACTTTTAGTATTTCATTTATTTATTCATTATCATGTCATTATTATATCATGTAGTAAACTAATTGTTCATAAAAATTCAAGTCGTATAATCCAATATTATAAAAGTTATCGTCCTTCTGTAATACGTATTACGACGTGACAACGTTGGATCAAGATCACAGTTATTTGAAATCAAATAAAAATAAAGATAAAGATACATGTGATTTTCAACTCTTCGAAATACTCGTCACGAATAAATGCATCAAATAGATAATGTGACCAAATCGGGCTTCAAATAACAGATAAATATAAGAGATAAATCTCGGGCGACATCTGGATTCAAATAAGTTACAAGATTTTGTATCTATCTTTGCAAATAAAATCTGACGGATGCTCTCCGACCAAGTAACTACAGATACATCCGTAAGATATATCGTGGCGCTGTATTCGACGGTCAAATAAAAGTTGAAGATAACCAGTACCTTCTGGGAGAGACAGTTGAATAAACTCTCGTAATCTAGAGCTTGAAAGATAAAGATACTGATACATTCTCGCGCTTCAGCTGTCTTCAAATAAATAAATAAAAGTCAAAAGATACAGTTTATTTTATCTTAAACTTATTTAAATAATTTTTTATTTAGATAATGCCCATCTCTGCTGTAGCACGCTTACGAAAGCGACGGGGTGGATAGACGAAAAACATTATACAAGAAGGACCGCCGTAAGAATAGAATTTATGGCAATCACATGTTTCGGGATTCCTGCAGATTGGTACGCAGAGGCAATGGGTAATTGTTTGAAAACGTTGTCCGGTCTTTTACCCACAAAGGACAGATTTATGCAAAATAAAAGTTGGCTGCTGCTGTTGCAAGGGTCAGGAGCCAGACAGATATTTGATTATTTTACTTTAATCATTTAAATAAGTTGAAAATAATACATTGGAGTTTTTAAATTATTTTAATCTCTCTACTGTTTTAAACTGTACCTACTCAGTTTTGCTACAAATGCATGAAATCCGCAGTCTATTGATGTCATTACCTCATTATTGTGATTTGTGCTGCAGTGCAAATGATATTGGAATTGTTATTAGTGTGTAGCTATGTGTTGACAAGTGTGAACAGTGATCGTGAAAAATTTCATGGCATCAGTATGAAAGAATTATACGATTTATTTATCGTTTGAACAGTGAAAGTGAAGGTCCGGATCATTGTCGTATACCTACTATGTATTCACCACCAGCTGTGCGGTTCGTTAACCTGACCGTACGTCCCTTACCGTTCGGCACTGTCGTATACCTGAGGCCAGCTGTGTAGTTCACATTTCCAAGCAACAAGTGGATTTACGGCTAAATAAGTGAGTTTTTACAATACATAATTCAAAATTTCTACTCCTTCACTTTTTCACTTCTTCTTCGCGGCGGACCGCTAACGCTCCAGTGAGGGCATCCGCCTGGTGCGCTGGATCATTTTTGCCAACACGCGTCTAGGTCGCGCTCTAATTGGCCTGTGTTTTTCGTTAATAACTCCTAAACGTCGCTTCAAATGACCTAAGGAACAGCCCATTTCTGGGAGTTGAAGGAGTTTTGGGACACCCAAACATTTTTCGTATGGGTGGAGGCATAGAGGAGATTTCAAAGCCACCTTAATTTTTTTAAATGGAATGCTATATTTCTTTTTATTGTGATGTGATAGCGGGTGATCAGACAACTTCATCTGCTATCACACCCATTGTGTCCCCTATGAAATTTTTATGCAGGGTAAAGTAAAGGTTAAAAATTAAGTTTCAAAGCATTTTAGTCGGCGAGATGATACTATCATTTTCCTTAAAATTAATATTTTGTTATTTTTGTGTCTATCTGAAATAATTTTGATATCATTTTTATTTTTATAACAGTCCTACATACCCAATATTTGCAATTTTTGAGGCTCCGCGATTTAAAAAACGGAATTTCAAAGAGGAAGAATTAACATTAAGTAATTACATTTGCTTGTCCAGTATATCAAGGATACAAAAATGGAGGTATTGTAGGAAAATGTACCATGTTGCTAATGAGCTTAGATATTGGAGCAACAATAAACAATGAAATAAAAGAAAACTTACATTTGCGTATAAAATGATAAATTATTTAAGAAGTATTGTATATATTTAATTTACGTATAATATAAGGATGTATGGTGCTGTGGCAGGACCGTTTTCTATTTCTATGATGTGTAGAGGGAGACATCGATAGTTTACCCCAGAAGCCGTGGAGACTCTTAAAGCCTTTTTTTGTGCCATGCACAGCAGGAAACTGTCATCTCGCATCAGCCTTAATTCGAATGCTATACACATATAAATCTCGACTGTTTACTGCAAAAAAGTTACGATATGTATTGTATGTACTATAAGTAAATTCAGAACACCTACCTGCCCTCCGATTTCAATGATTTTAGATATGTTATTCCCCTCAACTTTTTTCCTTTGCATGCTAAATATCCGAGATATTTCCGTTTCGCTTAATATCCGAGATATATATTGGCGAAAAGTTGTCGGTACATACATATAGTATGTACAGACAGTGGACCGCAACAGTATTCGGGCGCTATTAAAAATATGATAACTTTGTTGATATTTGACCATACGATTTGAATTTTTTTGAGAAGTTAGACCACTTAGTTTAGTACATAAACGAATTGTAAAGGAAATACTAAAAGATGCATTTTACAACTTTTTTTATATGGGCCTATATTAAAAATTGAAAAAATACGTCTTGTAGATCTGTGTCAATTAAATGCATTATGAAAGTTTCATCGAAATCGGTTGATGCAGGGAAAAAACGGCTGGCATTGAAAGATGTGAGAATTCTTTGATTTATTATAGTTAGAGGCCGAAAATCATGAAAAACTGCAATTTTTACCATCATTATACGTTAGTAGCTATTTGAAACGTTGACTAATTTTGATGAAATTTTCAGAATATGTTTAATTGATACAGATCTACGAAACGTGTATTCCAAATTTTCAAAAAGTTGCAAAATACAACTTTTAGTATTTTCTCTGCAATTCCGACCAATTGCAAATTTTTTCAAACATTCTTTTCACGTTACGTAACAAACCAATTGTTCTAACTTCTCAAAGAAATTCAAGTTGCATGGTCCAATTTTAAAAAAGTTATCGTCTTTTTAAGAGTGTTCGAATATTAATGGTAGCTGTGTAGCTATGTGTTTTTGAGTACTCATCGTACTCAATTGGCGGCACGTTCAAATTCTAGAATAACATGTTCTTATATAGGATGTAATCCGCGTGGCAACTCTTTTGTCCAGATTTTTGCAAAGACCCGAAACACTCAATTGGTTTGTAACAGACCTATACGTCGCCAGGTCTGTTACTAACCGCGCGGGACCGAACAATGACAAAGAACGCGCACCGAACCGACCGTTCCCCACCACCGACCGTACCACCGAACTCGCGTACCGACCCGACCGCCCCTCACCACCTACCGGACCACCAAACTCGCGAACCGAACCAAACACACCGCACCAAACCCCGTACCACCGAATACATTTGGCGGGAACCGGATGCCAAAATACGGCAAAACGGATGCGCCCCGACGCCGGAAGTTCCGCGTAATACCACCCCGCGCTACCACCCCGCACCACCAACCGCGGGCTATATAAGACGCCGCGGCCGAGACCAAACTCTCTCTTGTCTCCAGCTTTCCGTCCGGAACGAGCCATCTATCGTAAGTATAGCCCCGCTTACCCAAAACGCTTCACGTTTTGTATCCGCAGGTCGGTGTACCACCTTCCTACAAGTCCGGCGAGGACACAATCTCAGGGCGACTGAGACCTTCGGGGCGATCCGGTACGAACGTCGTGGAGTGCAGCGAGCTCTCCTCGACGCCGTAGAACCGTCACGGGAGGCCCCGTAGTCGATGGCGAATCGATCTCACGGGGACCGAAAATCCCGACCCGTGACAGGGAAATCACGGCTTCGGCCCTGATTTACGAAATACCGTGAAACCGCCGCGCACCAGGTCCGGCATATCACCCGCGTCGCGAATTCTCCGCGTACGCGAACGCGATCGCGACGAGTCCGACATCCTCGCGACCGAGCCGATAATCTCCGCGACCGCGCAACCACCGCGACAACAATCTCCGGCTCGTCCGTCCGCGAAACATCGCGTGCACACCGCGTCACCGAGCACGAACGCCGCGTTCTCACCGCGACACCGAGCACCCGCGTCCGCGAGCAGCGAACCCGAAATAAAAGCACATGCACGTGTCATTCATTGCTTAACCTAGAATCACCGCCGATCCTTGCACTATCCGATCTCCTCGCCGTCAAGACCCTGGTCCGACGAGCAAACTCCGGCACGAGAAGACACCGCCGCGAGAACCGAACCGCCGACGAACCGGAACCGTTACAGGTTAAATAATATTAAATTGTTTTCAAAGTGGTTTTCCTGTAACTTCATTTTCAGAAGAAAACTCTAAAAAAATTCTCATTACTACGACAGCTGTCCACTCCGCTTCTAAATTGCAAGTTTGAAGTAATAAAACCATCACGGATAGACATTATGATTATAAGCATATTTCAGATGTCTCCTTTCGAAAAACTCGCCGTACCAAGTGAGGAAATAGGTAAAAGTGGTTAGAAATTCTTCGGTTAATGTCAATGGACCAAAAACTTTTGTATAACGTGAATATGAAACATCATTTTTATTTGCCGAAATCGATTTGCTCATACTCAAATTGACCGCTTTTGACTGCAATTTTTACATGAATCTATAAAGATTACGTTAACAGTTTATGTGGCTTGCATGACTACATTTAATTTATAAGTATTTCTACATTCATATGATTAAAATGAACAAATTCTGATATTCTTTCATTAAGAAAGATTGTAGATAATAATAATTTACTTTATGCTTCTTAATATTGTATTTAAGTTTGTAGTTATTTGAATTGGATTACTCTAATAACAAATTCTACAGTATTCCAAATTATTTTTGAAACCGCGTGGTTACAAATCGCGCGAACTAACCGCGCGTTTCTTATTTACATTACAGCGTCTTCATATTTGTTCCGTCGCAAGGGCACAGGAAACGTGCGGTTTTTTGAGGACGTTATTTATGGCACGCTCGTGACTAAACAGCCTCTTCAAGGAGTAAGCAAACCGTTGCAACATTTGGCGACCAATTAAGACGTCGGTCAAATGATAGTTTTTTTTCCTTCTTAAAACTTACAATGTGCCATAAATCTCGTCCTCGAGAAGGCGCCCTATTGATACGCACAGTTTCAAGTTCCGAGGGTCAATCGTAGAAGGCAGGTATAAATCACTCCTTCTTCGAACTCGACCTCACTTGAAACAACAAACTGATACGATCCAATCAGTGCTGGTCTTCGACAGTCAGTCGGCCTTTTTAAGCATTGAAACACAAACTAATTGTAAGTAACACCCCTTCTCGAATACATAGAAGGATCCTCACGAAGAACGTCCTCTCGATACATAGAGGGGGTTTTTCCAGACTTCACGATTTCTGACAAAGTCGGGGACAGGCAGTTCAGTTCTAACACTGGAACCGTGCCGACGCGACCCGTCCCATTCCTCAGTTTTTCGTAATATGTCATCTTGTCCAAGTCAAGATACGTAAAAATTCACATTTCGAGATACCAGCGATCTGACGCGTCTAAGGCAGGACCTGCTAGCATAGCCTTGCTGATGAGTCCTCTAGCAGGTCTGGGACGAAACGCAGCTTCTTGACACAACGAATAAAGACTATCATAAATTGAACTAGTTATCCAAAATCAGTTTGGCGGATAACGATTCGATGGTTTCGTAAAACTTCGCGTCCGCGAAGTTAGAACTTCTCATCGAACAATATTCGTTCACACCTACTCGCGCGGCTCTCCCTGATGGACCGCGCGGTTTCCGCGCGATTCAGTTTTCTATGTTTCTTATGAGAGCGTTGAGTCCCTTCAGTTGTTGGGCGGATTCCGCGCGTTTGCAATGTGTGCCACCATGAACCGTTTGGACACCGAATTATAACACTGATTGTGAGATACAATTTCGCCTCTCTCGTGCATATAAAAAGTGAATCGTCTAGAGAAATAACATTTATCTAAAACATAAGCAGGGAATTTCGTTATTGATTAAAAAAAAAAATAACCGACTGTAAAGAAATAGGGATCAGAAAATACGATTTTAAGAACACATTTTAAATTTTCCAGTTCAAGAATATGTCATTGAAACATGCAACGACTTTTCGTTTTTTATATGAGACAAGATCATAATTTCATGGAATATTGTTTTCTTTTAGCTGACTAAGAGTAATGCAAACATACCAAAGTCATTTCAAAGACCATTATACTACTTTCGAAATTTCATTGTAAATTAATGAAGAAGATCTGGAAAAAATAGAATTAAATGAATTTTATAAAATTGATCGTCTCTACGAGGTAATGTAGTTTCAATTTATACAACATAAAGAACTCTATATTCTAAAACTTACTAGTTTTATATTTTTATCTTTCGTGTCCAATATTTCCAATATTGTAAAATATAATAGATATTAGTTTCCCAGATAGCACCGACACGTCTTAGAGACGTCTTTCAGAACGTCTCCTGAACAGCTTCTGTGACAAAACGGTACGTCTTAAAGACGTCTTTCTGGGGACGTCTTAAAGACTTCTTGAAAGAGACATCTTAAAGTCCTTCCTGACGCCGTTTGAACATTTGAAATAAGACGCCTTAAGGATGCAGAATTTACATGGAAGTTCTAGAGTGACTACCTTTAGATTTTGACAGTACCGATATATTGTTATAAGTTTCGTTTATGAATTTTTTTCAGATTTAAAAAAAATTAAAAACCGATTTTTATACTCCGATGAAAACTGATATTTAAAAAAAATAAAAACCCGATTTTTTTGGCGTTTTCTGCGCGAAAAACTAAACTAATCTTGAAATAGTTACGCTTTATTAATTCTATAAGTCTGTTAGGCACTGATAAAGCTTGAACATGTTACAGGAAAAATTTTAAAATGAGATCAACTTAATAAGTATTTCTATTGTGTCTAGGCATTACATCTGATAGTACTTACAACGTTTCCAACAGCTCGGTTGGGTCAGCGCGTAAGGTGTTTGGCTGTGAAACTGCTCTATACATATTGTTTAAGATATATTATATAGAGATTTAGTGCAGAATAAGTAACCCTTGTTTCTGGACATATGGTTAGTACCGTGTCGCCGATGGTCGTCTCGTCGTCAACCCGGCGCCGAAATTCGACTCTTACAATTAGTTATTTTCCGGGGCCCACCCATGGACCAGCTCTTCGGGCACTTACCCTTTGTATTTTCTCCTTTTTTCCAACGACACCACCACTTGTTGAAGTTTGTTAAGGAGAGGGAAAAATGATCTTTCCCTCATCCTGGTCCTGCGTACTCCAGTCAGATTCTCTTCGACTGTCGAACTAGCAACCGCTCCCGTATTATAGTCATTGTACAGACAGTAGAGTCTCTCACAGTCACCGCTGTAAATATAGTATTCTTGTTGTCACAATTTTTACGTTTTATTCTTCCCATTGTGGAAAGTGGTCCTTCGAATCTAGTTACTGCAATTAGTCGGCACACGATGTGCAAGTTTCAAAGTAACTCGATCGATCGGTGGATCGATTAGAATTTCACTTTACACATATAGAATTATGAGCTAAATCGGTCGGTACATTGAAAAATTTATAATTTATTTTAAAAAGGTTCTCTTGATCTTTAAATATCCTGTACGCGTTCATTTACAAATGGACTAATTATATCGTACAATGAAACCATTTATTTTTTGTATGAACACTTTTCGATACGATTAACAGTTTCAAAAAAATTTCAGCTTCAGTCATAGACAATAGTAGATGATTCAATCTGTAGGTATTAGGGATACATAATGCTTGCATAGTCACATAGAATCCGCTTGTCAATCCCATTTGGATAGTCATGAAATTCTTACATTTAGAATAGCAACGGTGTTTATTTTCTATTTTTGGCTGCATTTAAAAAATGAAGAGGAACATATTAAATTTTGTATAGAAATTTGCTGACAATCAATAACATTTAAAGGTCTCCGTTTCATGTGCACGAACGTTAACGTTAAATAGGTACTACAGTCCGCGTCATATGTATTTAGTACACGAGTGCCGTGTATTTCCAGATCTCCAGTCCATGTATATTTAATGTTTACGTATATTATCCACGTATAAGAATTAACACGTTCGTATTTTAATTTGTGTAATGGTAGACAAGTTTTTAGTCATCAAGGTATGTTGTTCAAAAGCTGCCATTTCCAATTTTGATGTTTACTGAAAATTACAATCACCGAAACAATTAATAGTAAGGAAACGATTTTTACAATTCATTTGTTTTAACGCTTTTGTGAGTACTGAAAAATTGTAGAACAAGTAATAAAATAGGTTAGCTTAAAATAATGTTCCTGTATTGTTTGTTACCAAGAAATATAAATTTCTTAGTTTTATTTGCCAAAACAAAAAATCAAATTATTGTTACTTATAATCTCGATAGTACATTTATTTTATCTGTAATTAAACATCAATAATATATAGTTATTTGAAAACGCTGTAAAATTACAAATTTGACCTCTACAATAATAACTATACTACGGATACGTTTACGCATGTCAACACGTGAATACATATTGAATGTAATAGAAGTGAATGAAGTGAATACACTTAGTGCCTACGACATAGTGATGTTGTAACATGAAGCTACACATGCATTGTATATGCTAAGCATATTGTTAGAATATTCTAGGCATATTCTAGAAATATGTATAAGAAACAATAACAGGCATTAAAAGATGTTTTGATATTTTCAAAGTTGTACCCACACGAGTATTTTTCGAAGGAGACGAGTCCAAAGGCACTCACCGATGGTCGATTTTCCGGAAAAGTGGTGTTTCGTCGTATTTTTTTATGTGTAGGATGGGTGAAGGGTTATTGAGATAAAGTCTGATTACTGATCACAGGTGTATTTACTGTCTCTGGCTCACAAGCTGACAACCGTACGCGTGTGTGTGTGTGACGCCGCGTACCACTAGATGGCACTCTCACGCATCTTACAAGTACTTAACTATCCTAACAAGTAGGACAAAAATCAGTATGTCTTGAAAAGGCTATACCCGGGTTCGGTGGTGAAATCTACCACCGGTGATATTTTAATCGAACTTGGACCATTCGATAGTCTACCAAAAAAGATCTTCCTCTGCCAAATTCGAGTACCCTATCCTATCTGTAAGAGTAGTTATTGTGGTAAAACGAAAAATCAGTTTTTGGTACATTTTCCCAATTTATTGGCAATTCAAAATTTTGAAAAAAATCTGACACATTTCACATACTATGCCTCATATTCTATATCATTTTCAGATTTTTCCGTTGCAATCTCTAGTTGTAAAAAATGAAAAAAATCGAAAAAATGCAGATTTCATATAGAAATCGAAAAAGCACAATCACAGATTTAATTTAGCAATGAGATATTATCGTAAGTATTATGCTCAATTTTTTTTCAAAATCCTGAGTCTGGTGCGTCATAGTTGAAAGAAAATAGAAACCACTTATTTCGGTGTTTTTCCTAAGTTGTACTTATTTTTTCTGAATCTAGAACATATATTATGTAATATTAAACATTCCTACGTTCAGAAAAACGTCTCCCCAGTCTTTAGAACTTGCGTAGTATAAAAATCAAAAATAATACAATACTATGCACGTTATATTCTAGTATTTCGAAGGTACATACTTCCAACGGCAAGGGTTGATGCAGCAGCTATGATCTTCGACTGCAGAAACGCTGAAGAATTTTTGAACTAGACTCGAATCCCGCTTGAGTCAATTTTTTTTCGTTAATCAGATGTTTTTCGCTTTCTAACCATATAATTGTTGTTAAACCATTACAAAAACATTTTTTAACTATATTTAAACTATCTATATTTAAATAACATTTGGAAAAATATTTTTGGAGTACTTTCGGTCTCTAGTCATTTACGAACTGTACTATTGCTCTACTTGACATTTCTTGTGAACATTGATTTATTGAGGTGTTCCAATATACTTTTGCATACACCAGGTTTATAACACGGATAATAGCTCTGCTGTTTTCAAGATCCTCTTCACAGTATCCTATCAATTATCGCAAGCTATTTCGTATTTGAAATAATTCAAAGTAATGGATGAATATGATAATAACATTAACTTCCGTTATTTAGTAGAAAATAATGATGATATTATTATTCTTACATAAATTTTCCATAAGAGAAAAAGAATTTACGTACAATAACAAAGAAGGGACATACACAAAAACAGATGGTAGATAAGATATGGTACTATCGATAATCCTGCGTAATTGTTTAATATTGTTAAATTCGAAATGAAATTGCCATATATCAACCGCAAAACGTACAATTATAGTATACTAAACTCAACTGATCATTTGAGGATAAAAAGGTATTGTTGTGAATGTGCCAATGATAATCGCACTAATGGATGTTGCTCGCGTGTAGCTGCCATCAATTATTATTTATCTTATGTTGGATTCGACGTAGACATAGTTCAAACAGCATAGATACTCAGTACAATTTTCAATAACAATCAAATAATACCGACAATTAACGAAGATAGCGACAAAGACTGAAAATGCCATAAATGATTCCACCGCATAAAAATCCATCTGAAATTATAAGAAATAAGTATTCCAAATAATACTTCATGTATATGTATATTTCCTGTCATAAAAATTATCAATTCCATAATGAACAGATTGCGCAAAAGAAGACATCTCATCAAAATAGCTATAGTTACAACTGTATAAAATTGTGGGCTGGATTGGTTCTGTCCTCACGTATAAAACTCACAGGCTCGACGTTTCCACGTATCGTAGAAATAATTGAATACCACTATTTTAATTATAACAATTTATTCAACACTTGGTATGCGACCAGAATCTTCACACGTCTTTGCGCGTTGACTCATCAAACCAGAAGAAGGTAGAGTCGTACGTTCTGCAGACGTACGGCCAAAAAACAATTGCAAATCGCGGCGGAGGTGGCCGACCACCAACGATGGTGTCCGAAGCGACAATTGATTCGCACTCTGTGAACGATGACTATAAACTATTGTTCAACAACTATTTAACATAAAAGACTTCATAGTCAAGTCTATGCACAATTCCATGCAAAAAAATATTACGTAGACCGGTAATACAGTTCGTAAATGACTAAACAGCGAAAGTACTCAAAAAATATTTTTCCAAAAGTTATTTAGAAATAGTTTCAATATAGTTAAAAAATGTTTTGGCTGAATTTTGGAACCCCCCCGTCCGTACGTCCTTTCGAAACAAGACATACATCATTTTGTTCGTTTGATACGTTGTACACAAAATGTACTTGTCATTTTTGGCGCAAATGAACTGTTTTCGAGATATTTCTGGAAAACTGCAGCTACCATACATACATTGAATTTGCGTGCGCATGGTGCGACCACTTGCAAACTGTTTTTACAGATATATCACTACGATCGTCGAACGATCTATGTATTGTATACCGCGTGAACTTTTTAAAACATATGATGATGAAGAGTGAGTACATATTACGATAATACTACGCACACCCACCTAGTGTTTCTGAGTAGAAGGTTCTCATATTAAACAACATAAAAACAACTAAGACCAATGGCAATTTGTTTTATTATCAAATGTGCTAATATAATGAAAAATAATGATGTAATGTGTGGGGTCTTAGGTTGCCACAATCAAGAAACAACTATTGCTGTTTTTCGGTTTTTATTTGCGCGTTCTAAAATGTATACAGAAACCGGACTATGCGAGGCGTACTCATCGGCAGACTAACTGACTCTCTGATGTCCCGCGGATCTCCTGCCTACTCATCGTGTTCTTCGAAAAGGCGTTACCTTTTCGAAGGCACGGGGGCGGAGTTTTTCCGAATTCTTGCCGAATCGTTGTCGCCTTATTTAGCGGGGGTAAAAATCCTTAACATCTAATTTATGGTTACCGGTAAGGTGGTCACCACGTGCGGAAAAGGGACTTTCCGGGACCGCGCTTGCCGCGCGGTCGGGCAGGCCCTGACGGCACACGACTGGCAGCGTTTTACGACAGGGTAATTAAATTTACTACGCACGGAAAAGCAATTTACAAAAATGATTTGCCATCCTGCAGACTAGGGTAGATTTACTACTCTAAACCCTAACATCTGCAGGCGGTCAACTTTAGCATCGTGCGCTGCGAATCGTGTACCGCTACATCACCCCCTTACCAGTGATAACGCTATATATATTGCATATAAAGAATACATATACACTATTTACATTTATACTTACAAGCTAATATGTTTGTGCGCAAAGTTTATATACAATGTTTATGCCTTATACCTATCCGTAAACCTAATGATTCGTCCATAACGAGTTTTAATCGGCGTAGATTTCTTTAAAATACCTTTCAGTTTTTGACTTGAGTTTGGTTGATCAACTGCGCTTGGTGGTAAATTCGGAAGTACAGTTTGACACAGTGGTTCGCAAGGTTCTTTGTCTATATGCGCTGGTTTTAATCGATCGATTGACACTGTTCTTTCCTGTGTTCCTATCATAATCGTGAAATGTTTATCGCTACGCTTAATAACTCGGTACGGTCCGTCATACAACGGTTGTAATGATCGTTTTGTTGCATCTTGTCTTAGGAATACGTGTGAAGCTGTTTTGAGATCTTTATGGATAAATGTATTTGGTGAACCGTGGCGCGATGCTGGACGTGGTCGGATATTCTGCATATTTTGTTTAAATTGAACTACGAAATCAGAACTTGGCATTTGATCTTTATCAGACGTAAAAAATTCTCCTGGTAATTTTAAGTTGCAACCATACACCATTTCTGCTGGAGTTGCTTGAATATCGGCTTTATAAGTGGAACGTATACCTAGCAATACCAATGGAAGTACTTCTACCCAATTTTCTGTTTCATGGCATCGGATGGCTGATTTTAATTGCCTATGCAATCTTTCCACCATACCATTAGCTGCTGGATGGAAAGCTGTAGTGTGAATGTGATGGGAACCAAGGCACCGAGTCAACTCTTTAAAGAGTTGCGACTCAAACTGCCTTCCTTGATCAGTTGTAATAAACTGTGGCACTCCAAAACGAGATATCCAGCCATTCAAAAGAGTGTTTGCTACAGTTTCAGCTGATATATCTTCCATAGGTATAGCTTCTGACCAGCGAGTAAATCGGTCCACACAAGTAAAACAATATTTGAAACCTTGTGAAATCGGTAATGGTCCAACAATATCAATGTGAATATGGCTGAAACGTGCGTCGGGTACGGAAAAATTACCTACAGGCGATTTTGTATGACGTGTAACCTTATTTCTTTGGCACGGAATACATTCCTTGGACCACTTGTTACAGTCCTTATTTATGGAAGGCCAGACGAAACGAGCAGTTATTAATTTACGCGTAGATTTGATGCTAGGATGCGATAATCCGTGTAAAGTATTAAAAATTCTTTTGCGAAGGTTGTTCGGCACATATGGACGGATAGTGGAGGTAGAAATGTCGCAAAAAATTTCTACTTCTCCCTCACTAGTTGGAAAACGTACTTTCTTTAATTTAAGGGCTGTCTCAGACAGTAAGAGACTTTGAAGCTCTTCATCTGCCTGTTGAGACATAGCCATTTCTGCATAATCAACTACTTTGTTAATTTCTTCAATCCGTGATAACGTATCCGCCACTATATTGTCTTTTCCAACTATATGCTGAATGTCTGTTGTAAACTGACCAATAAAATCCAGATACCGAAATTGTCGAGGTGAAGCTTTGTCAGGGCGTTGCTTGAAAGCATAAACTAAAGGTTTGTGATCGGTAAAAATAGTAAAAACGTGACCTTCGAGTTGATGTCTGAATCGTTTGACTGCGGAGTAAGCTGCTAAGAGTTCTCTATCATATGCGCTATACTTTCGTTGCGCAGATGATAGAGTTTTGGTAAAAAAATGACAGTGGTTGCCAGGTATCGTCTACCCACTGCTGAAGCGCCGCTCCCATTGCATAATCTGACGCGTCAACACTGACGCAGAGTTTTGCACCAGGTACGGGATGCGTTAGGAGGGTGGCTTCAGCAAGAGCTTCTTTTACGCGATTAAAGGCAATCTCTGCTTCACTTGACCAGATTATTTCAGGGTTACCGCGAGAAGGTGTACCTTTGAGTAAATCTGTCAGAGGTACCTGTAATTTAGCTGCATTCGGAATGAAACGTCGGTAAAAATTAATCATGCCCAAAAATCTTCTCATTTCTTTAACATTTTTAGGCTTTGGAAATTTAATAATTGAATCTACTTTTTCAGAATTAGGACTTGTTCCTTGTGCATTTATAGTGTACCCCAAAAAATCTATAGTATCTTGTCCAAATATGCATTTTGCAGGATTAACAATAATACCGTACTCCTGAAGTCGTGTGAATAACTGACGGATATGAAGAAGGTGTTCTTTTTCATTACAAGAAGCTATTAAGATATCGTCTAAGTAAGCATAACAAAACTCTAATCCCTGTAACACTTCGTTTATAAATCGTTGGAATGTTTGAGCCGCGTTCATCAAACCAAACGGCATTTTGACGTACTCAAACAGACCAAAGGGTGTAGTTATGGCGGTTTTTTCGATATCTGCTGTTTCAATCGGAATCTGGTGATAAGCCTTGACAAGGTCTACTTTCGAAAAAATGCGTTTTCCAAAAAGTATGTGGGAAAAGTCTTCGATGTGCGGTAATGGGTAACGGTCAGGAACTGTTCGCGCGTTTAATGCTCTATAATCACCACACGGTCTCCAGCCCTGGTCCTTTTTAGGAACTAAGTGAAGGGGCGAGGCCCATGGGCTCTTCGATGGTCGAATTATGCCTTCCAATAATAAGTGCTCGAATTCCTGCTTAACTATTTTCAATCTGTCGGGAGCTAATCTACGTGGTTTTGCAAAAACTGTGGGTCCCGGTGTAACTTTGATATGATGCGTAATGTTATGTTTCGCACCTAAACTCGCACGCGTTGGAATCGTAATATCTTTAAATTCTGCAAGGATATTATGGTATGGAGAATCACCGACAATTGTTTTGATACAAATTAAATCTGCGACACCCAATTGTCCTTGCGTCGATAATTTCGTTACGCTGTCGATTAATCGCTTATTTTTAACATCCACTAACAAGCCATAGTAATTTATTAAATCTACGCCGATTATGGGTTTTGAAACGTCCGCGATAATAAAAGTCCATTTGATAACGCGCCGCAATCCAAAATTTAAATTCAAAACAATATCGCCATACGTCGAGATGGACGAATCGTTCGCGGCATATGAAACAAATGTTGACTTTGGGGGTTGTCCCCTTACTAAATTACGCGGGTACACGCTAATATCGGCGCCAGTATCGATAAGGAACTGTACCTTTGTCTGCTTATCCGTTAAAAACAAGCGGCTCGTAGTGGGATCGACAGGCTCTGCCGCACTTAGTGTCGATCGGCTTCGTTTCCCGGTTGCTGGACAAATGTGCAGGGCGTTGTACATCTTGTCGACTTGTCACCGAACCTCCGATGATACCAGCATACTCCTGGTTGAGATGGGCTTGGGCTGCGGCTACGGCTGCGATTGCGACTCCAACGTCTCCAGCTTCCGCGTCGTGGACCTCGGAAGTTGCTTCTGCTGCACCGTTGGTTCGACTTCAGCTCAGCCACTTCTTGTGTGAGTCGAGATATTTGCTCACATAACGCATCCATTCTTGAGTCCGAGGTGACTGCAGCACAATGCGAAACAGGCGTAATCTCGTTTATTTTGTCAGCGAGAGTCGCCATTTTGTCCACGGACTCGTCCATCTGGGTAGCCAGGACTGT
>CM052218.1:17462095-17509200 GCA_028454225.1 Lasioglossum leucozonium | reverse complement strand
TTGGAATAAGCAAGAAAAGAAAAATCACATTAATTATCTTGAGCTACGAGCAGCTTTCTTTGCAGTAAAGTGCTTTGCGTCAGAATTATCGCAATGCGAAGTATTACTTAGATTACATAATACTATTTCTTATATTAATAGAGCCGGAGGTGTACAATATCCACACCTTAGTGAATTTTCAAGAAAAATTTGGAGTTGGTGCGAAGAGAAAAGCATATGGTTAAGATCATCATATATTTCTTCCAGTGAAAATGTAGAAGCAGATAAAGTATCACGTAATGTCAATATAGATTCTGAGTGGGAAATTTCTCAAAAAGCTTTTACACAATTGGAGAAACAATTTGGTTCCTTTGCAATACATCTATTTACATCTAGATTAAATAAGGAATGTAAAAGATTTTACTCTAGATTCCCAGGTCCAGAAGCAGAACCTGCAGATGCTTTCACTATATCATGGGAAAATGAAAATTTTTATGCCTTTCCTCCCTTCGCACTTATTCTGCGAACATTAAGAAAAATAATTAATGATAAAGCAATCGGTACTATCGGAGTACCCTCATGGCCCACGCAACCGTGAGACGAAAGTCATCCGTTAGCATCCCGCCTTGCGTTGAGGAATGGATTAACAGAAGTCATAGATGCGATGGTTGATTCCATCGCAAAAGCGACTTTAAAACAATACGAATGTAGTTTAAAACACTGGTAGGAATTTACTCATTTAAGAACGACCGATATTATTATTTTTCTAAATACTCTTTTTAAAGACGGTGCAAGTTATAGTACATTAAATACCACTCGTTCTACAATATCCTTAATTTCTGGATATGATATTAATAGAGATGGGTTAATTCAGCGTTTAAAAAAAAAAAAAGAAGTATTTAAACAGAGACCAATCAAACCGAAATATGCTACAACATGGGATGTTACCCCGGTGCCTAATTACATTGAAAAGCTACATCCACTTAAACAACTAAAATTAAAGGATGTTGCCGGAAAAGTGGCAACTTTATTAGCCTTGACAACAGCTCAAAGGCTGCAAACTCTAGCGTTAATAAATATTGATAATATAAAAATAAACAGTTCAGGAATAAGTATTAAAATTACAGAACAGATTAAAACATCAAAACCCGGAGCTTTTCAACCTAATTTAATACTACCGTTTTTTAAGGAAAAACCAGGGTTATGTGTAGCATCGGCAGTTTTAGACTATATAGATTATACTAAAGCATTAAGAAGTAAAGATACCAAAAATTTATTTATTGCGACGATGAAACCGTTTGGCACGGTATCTTCGCAAAGTATTGGTCATTGTGATTTGTCGCGACTGCGTGTGTCACGAATGTTCCGGATCTGTGCCCGCCAAATTAATCTTGGGCAAGTAGTTCGAATGATAAGATGATATGAAAGACGCAAAAGACAATAATCGATTCGCATGACAAAGAAATACGTTAAAAGAAGCGTTTTGTCCCGGACCTGCTAGTGGACTCGTCAGTAAGGCTGATCTAGCAGGTCCTGCCTTATACGCGCGCAGATGATAAAAATGTTGCGATTCCGTACGCGAGGAATCTCGACTGATGCGATCGCGTTAGTTGGATGTTCTGATCGCTGGACAATGAATTATCGCGATGCAAATTACAAATATTAAGAACGATTGACAAGACAACGGCTCGTGTGTTGTCTTGTCTACCTGCGGACTGGAGAGTGTCGCAGCGCGGCGTTAGAGCGTAAACTCAACTGACGAACGCGGTCTCAACGCGATGTTCGTCAGGCTTCTCGAGCTGGAAATAAGATGCACTGATTGCTTCCTGCAGAAAGTTGCATTTCCCAATCAGCACACTTTTGAGAAGTAGGAACTCCTTCCCGTAGCTCTGAATGAGGCCCTGAGAAGGAGGAGTGGGGCGATACCTAAATTCGGGCGACGACGGGTCCCGGTAATTCGACACCGTACTTAACGGTCGCGGATGATCCCTCGTAAGGACTAAATTTATGAGACCTTGTATTTTCAAGAGTGTAGAAAACTAACCATTAGGCCAGATGCCTCGACTGACAGTCGAGGAATGACCCTAGTTTGTTTAATTCTCTATGACGGTCTTTAGGCACGAACGGACCATAAATATTAACCGAAAAACATCCACGTGTATGGTTCTTACGCGACGGAACACATTGGATTAAATCACTATTAGATAAAGCTGGTATTGATACCAACGAATTCACGGCATATAACACGCGACACGCAGCAGTATCTGCAGCTCATAAAAAAGGAGTAGATATCACAGCCATAAGGCGTAGTGCAGGATGGGCACCTAATTCTGAAACCTTTTTTATGTTTTATAACAAACCGATTCAAGTCCCAAATGACCAGTTTGCGCGTGCAATTCTAAAAATATAAAAATGTTACAAGTAATAAATATATAATATTACATATTACATGTAATAAAATAAAGATCACAAATAATCAAAATAAGGAATTATCACTCATACTCTAAAAATCTAGAATTCTATCATTTAGAACGAGACACGTAATATAATCTTGATCAAACTTATTACATCTTATAATTATACTGGGTGCTTCTTTCTTTTGCACAGTAGTGTACGTGCACACTTCACGGTATAGGTACCTACTCATAGTTTAGTGTCGTAAATATCTCGAAAATTAAAGGCGTGCGACGGTTATACGTACATATAGAGAAACGTTGCTCAAAATATTTATCGTTTGGCGAGCGGTGACACGACATCCGTGCGCTTTGGCGGTTCCTAGTCTCATTCTTGGGCGTCGGGCCAAAGAGCGATCGGATAGTTTGTCTCTGCTAAGATCTGCCCCGTTCGAGAGCTAAACGATTTCTGCCGATCCGTCTCACGCCATCGAGGGCCTTGGCTCGCATTTTCCCTACTCCGTGGTGAGCTCATATTAGCTGAGTCACTCCATCGCCGTGCACGCATTCTCAAAGGGACCGATTTCGATTATCGCTGCCGCCCAAACACATCGGCCACTCTTAGTAGAAATCGATCGTGATTGTTGCGGCTGTTAAAACGATTCAATCGCGCTACAACGTGCACGAGCGAGCACTCGGCGCCCGACTCCCGGCTTACAATGTAACGCTTATTACATACTACGCTCTTAATCTACGACATATTAATATCTACAATATACTAAAAAACTTGAAACCAAACCGTATAGACTTGAAATAAATGCAATAAACGTACTAACCTTCTAAATACCTTAATAACTTCTAAATAACAATAAAACTAATAAAAATTCTAAAAGTTGCAGCATGTAAGAATTAATACTATTCTTTAAATAGTAAACATTATAAATGACTAAAATTTTCTGATCATTGCTAACTGTCATTGATAACGGAATTCATTTTTCGTTACAAGTAACTATTATTGACAACGAGAACTGTTTTCGGTTATAAATAATAGTTATCGCTGACACGAGTTTCGTTTCGATAGCGGAACTTTTATTTTGGTTACTAGTAAACAATATCGATAGCGGGACTTTCGTTTTGGTTACTTTTAAGGTCGGTTTCTATTGGTCAGTTCAGTGTCCGATCCAGAATTTGGCTATCCTGATTTTGTACCTAGCATTTATACACGGCCGTCCGTGCGGGGCTCGTTGCGATATTTCTTCCCGGCACGATCGGATCGAGCCAGGTAATTTTAGCTTGAATATCTGATTATTTCCACCTGGTCTTTCGAGAGCGCGTTGACAGTTTTCTGCTATTCGTGGAACATAAAAATGTTTTTAGGGTCTCCGCAGCTCCTCCATAGGTAAACTAACACTTCTTAGCAAAGAACAGGAATGATTTAGACAAGAACAGGTTATAGCGAAGCTCCGCGTCAGGAGGGCACGAGGTATTGCGAAAAGCAGGTCTCGTGCCCCTGTTGGGCCGGATTTTTCGAGGCGACGAGCCTAAAAGGCCTCGGGCGGTGGGGTTTTAGTGGGTAGTGGCAAGGACTCCCCTGTGAGATGTATTTCCCCACCGCCCTTAAACAAAAACAAAAGGTAAACTAACACTTGGTATGACAGTAATTCTTATTAAACAACTTACCATTTTATACGAAAATGTAATGTCTTAATGAAAATATATTAGAAATATCTTTTTTCTGCAAATTTGACCACTGGTGTGGTAAGTGTGAAAAAATTTGAAAAATGTAGGCGTATTCTACGATTCTTCCTCTTTGAAATTTCGATTTTTTAATTTGTGGAGCCTCAAAAATTGCAAATATTTGATACTTAGAACTGTTCTAAAAATATACACTGACCGAAATAATAATAATAATAGGTTCACTGCACGAACAAGCTTGTTTGGTGTTCTTATTTGTATCTTTGTCGTAGAACATATCTTGCGGTGTTTCTTATTGTTTTTAATGGGCGTAGTCTATTTACTGTAACAGCACTCACTCAAGTTTCAGCAGTATAGACACATATGTAGTTGGAAATGATTTATTAAGAAATTGAAGGAATTTATCTACAATTTATTAATCTACCATATAATCGGGGATCTTTCACAACGACCTGCTTTCTCCAGTTCTCACCTTAGAACTGTTATCGGTTACGGTTACGCAATAAAAGCGCGTCGCGTCGTCAATTCGTACAGATCGTTCCGTTTTCAAACCGTCAGGTGTTTCGTCCGCGCGACCGAATCCGTCACCGATGACGTCACGTAAACGTACACGCACTCTCACACCAATATTCCTCACAAAATCTATTGAATGTATCGTGTTACTAGAACGAAATAATCTGATGAGAATATAATTGTGGGATCAATTACGGGGAAAACAAGTGGACGATTTTGTATTAATTAATAAACGGGAAAACAAGAAGTATATTCTGGTAATAGGTTAGACATTAGTCGCGTGGCAAAACTCTCGTCTCGACGCGCTACGCTCAACTGTTGTTCCTTGGCGCCCGCGTGCCCCATCACGCTTCGCTTCTCATTCCCTCGCACACTCGCTCGCTCTGGCACGCGCCACACACTCACACACGCGCGTCGGACTCGATCAGCGCCGCGGCGGATCAGTCACCACATAATTATATTCAGGGCGCTACTTGTAAATAAAGGTGCAGCCAGGTTTACACACACATAACTTTATACAATACAATAAATTTACATAATATATTATTACTTATTTATAATGCACATAATACGAGGCACGAGGCCGACCATGCTGCTACGACCTTAGACCATATATACTAATAGACCCGGCATAGGTATAGTATATGTATAGGAAAACCGAGAATTCAGTGTCCGAAAGATGATGGGAGACTGTGACGTCACAAGATAAGTCTTAAGATAATTTCAAAATACTTTTCATTGTAATACCTTAATAAAACATATAGAATAAACATTTGTATCTCAAAGACAGTTTATATATTGATTATTTCATGATAAAATGCCAAATTCTTTGAAATTATCCTGTTCATTCTTCCCATGAACTGTGTACATGGCGTACCCGCTGACCCCCCTCTCCCCATGTAAGCCAAGCGTAGGCACCGTCGATGAGCATAACTTGTACATCTTTTAAAAATGTGACGTCACAGTGTCTTCAGCTGAATTCATCTTTCGGGCAGGGAAAATTATCTACGCCGGGTCTATAGGTATATATGGTCTAAGACTACGACAGACGTGTAACAAAAGACGCCGGAACGGTAGGAAACGCGGGCACGATAGAAAAACGCGGAAGCGGGAAAAAAAGAAAGTACATATATGTATATAGATGACGCTAGTGGTCTACCGTGTGTTTATTGCCGCGAGATTATGAACGGCTCAACGTAATTGTAGGATCACAGTGATTTATTTAAAACGTACTTTTGATATATAATTATAACATAGTCTGAAAAAATTCTATAAGCTAAGAACAATACTCCTTCAGAGCATAATTAGTCATGGAGAACCCTTAAATAATCATGATTAATCACTGCTTTTAAGTACAAGAATGTCTCAAACAGAAAAATTACAGAAACAATTCATAGATATTTCTAATAAAAAAATATATAATAAAATAAAAATAATAATAAAAATAATAGACTATTGTTGTAAATGACTCATGTAAATCGATAAGTGCTATAGACGGGCTCTATGTTACCGATATGCACTTATATTATAGTTTAGTTTTACAGTGTTTCATCGATAAATTGTCTAAAATATCTAAACGATAATCGTGATGTCGCCTACCCATTCCACTGAGGGGCATACCCTGTGAGGTGCCGTGAAACTCGATAGGCCTCGGCCGCCGAGCAATGTAACCCGATACCGGATTAGGTATATCGGTGTGAGATCAGGAGACCACTACTAATCCAATGACAAAACTTCTTTATTTTTTATTATTTTTTTATGGAACTTTCACCAATATATTCGTGGCATTTTTCTAATGAAAATGATACCAAATATGATATGATTCCGATGATATTTATCCGTGTAATGAACGATGAAAGTTTCGGATGCAAGGAAGGACAGCGTATGGGAAAGAAAGAGACGCGGATAGTCGCAGTCGCCGGCATAGTTCAAAGGGCCACGTGTCCTCACAAAGTACTGCTAATAAAAAAACTTTTTTATTATTACTTATTTTTTTACGAGAGTTTCACCAATATATTCGTGGCATTGTGATACCAAACATGATATAATTCGGATCATATACATATATATGGTTATTTATAATACAAGTCGATTCGCCCCTGCAAGACGCACTCTCTTGACCGGGACAATTCGTGAATCTTAAACTACAATCGTAAATATCATCGGAATTATATGATATTTGGTATCAATTTCATTATAAAAATGCCATGAATACGTTGGTGAAAGTTCTACAAAAAGATAATAAAAAATAAAGAAGTTTTGTCATTGGATTAGTAGTGGTTTACACCGATACACCCGATTTGGTAGGTCTCTAGGGAATTTCGGACTAGAGCCTCCAATAAATGAGCAAAGCTGAAGATTATTTTAAATTTATTTAAAACTTATAAAATGGTAAACAGAATTACATCAGAAATAAATCTTAAGAACTCGACTCTTTGATCCTTCTTATTAGAATGAAGATTATTGATTAAACATTTGCTATTTTGTTAATGACAATATAATAACGCTCAAAACATTTTAAACATTATAACAACTTCACATTAGTGAACAACTTCACATTGGTGAGTGTCGCCACAGTCGCCACACCGACCCGGTATCGGATTTCACTGCTCGGCGGCCGAGGCCTCTAGACTCTAGAGCTTCGCTGTCCTTTTCTATGTTCGGCAAAATTCAAAGAATACTATCCCTTCTGGATAATCGTCTTTAGCTAGACCCGTAGTTCAGACGATTATCAATGAATCAAAAAATACTTTGAAACACTAAAAATGGAGCTCTTGGCTTGGCAATCGAAAAGTCCGGATCTTAACCGAATTGAGAATCTTTCAAGCGTTTTAGCTCACGAAGTTTACAGTAATAGGAAACAATACTCCCGTGTAAATCAATTAAAAAATGGCATTCGAGAAACATGGTCAGATCAGAACAGATCAGGACAGAAACGTTGTGAAAATTAATAGATTCAATGCAAAGAATATTTGAAATCATCCAAACAAACGGAGGATCAATTAAATACTGCCTTGGCTTTGTTTTATTATTTAAAATAGAAATATATAATAATTAATATAATATATATAAATAATAATTAGATTATGTGCGCTACTAATTTCAGTATAAAGAATAACTTGCTGGTAAATAAAATTCGAAATATTACATAGAACACACATTTATGTCTCAAAAATATAGTGTACCTAATATTATTTTGGTGGCTATAGTATACGATATTAAAAATTATTTCAGATACACAGGAAAATAATAAAATGTTCATTTTAGGGAAACCAATAGTGTCATTTCGCCGACTACAATACTTTGCAACTTAATTAACCCTGTACACTATGAACAAAAATTTTATACAGTAAATAGGGGGTGTTAAACACCCTAATAACTACAAACGGCTGTTAGGTTTGAATTATTTGTTGTTATGTGTCCATAAGGGTCGTCCCGCGGATTCGCTCATATTTATTTAACAGTTCATGTTAGAGGGCATTTCAAAACGTAGTCCTCTTTATAAGACCTTTGTCCTTGATAATGTGAAAACAAAAAATTCTTTTGATTTTTACTAAAAGAAACATATGCAATTTTCTGCAAAATAATATGCAGTTAACAAAAAGTAAGTTTCGCAAGTTCACAAAAAAGAAAGATACTGAAAACACCTGATTTTCATATTTCAGAAAAAATTGTTCGATTTTGGTCCGATATATTTACCTAGTAGCATTTATGGATGGCCAACGATGGTCAACGGTTGGGAGTTGGTTGGGATATCGTTAGTGGTTTTGCCTACAAATCCCCAACGTAGGGCCAACGATGGAAAATTATATCAATTTCCCAACGAATACCCAACGTTGGGCCTACAGTTATTATTGTTGGTTAATTAACGTGAAATTTACAACGATAATATTACATTGACCTAACGAAAATCTGCCAACATTGAAATATATCATCTAACAGACGTCAGAAATTGACTTTTTTCGTATTTCTGAATATACTTACGATTTGTTATTTTTGCGTGATGATCCACCAAAGTTTGATTGTGTATAGCCTTGGAATTTATTTATTTTTTTAATTTTTACATTTTTCAAGGGAAAGGCAAAGGGTACTGCTCATGTAGTATAAGAAAACCTTTTCGGATTTCTTCAGAATGGGCCTTCGTTTCTCAGATATTTCGATTTAAATTTGTTCGCATATCTACTAACCCAGATGATAGCATCAAAGCATCACGACACGTCTGTAGGTACGGCGGCGGTAGGGCGTTAGTGTAATACACAGGCGATCCGGTTTCAAGTCCCACGTGGCTATAAATTAATTTTTCCTATCTTTTAACCGTGGAAATACGTTATTTATACAGGGTGTCCCGAATTTAAATGGCAAAACTTCAGGAGCGTGTAGGGGACCGAAAAACTACGACAAAAAGTCTTTTAGAGATTTGCTCGTTTTTGCTTCGTTCTGAAAAAAATCGCAAAAAAAGAAACAAAAATAAGTTTTCATTTTTGTACTAATTTATTTACATTTTATTTACGTTATCATCTATTTAATGTAGATATTATTCAAAATGTTGCCCTCTTGCAACAATGCAAGCATTACATCTAGCACTGACTTGATAAATTCCAGGTAAACATTGTTTTGGTGAAGCATGATGCACTGCATCTATGATTCGGTCTCTTAATTTCTCTCTTGAATTGATTGATACCGAATAAATCTGAAGCTATTCACTCCAAAATATCTGAGTAACTAACAAAAGACTGATTAAGGAATCATAGAAGAAAGCAAGAATGTAAACAACCGAAAGAATGTAAAGGATTACATCAAGTGTTTACACATCTCACTGTCATAACTCAGACAACTATGTAAAAACAATCACAAATACTTACAAGTGTATACAACAACTCAAGAGAACAACTGACAACGAGATATTGAATTTTTGCGATTTTCTCCACAACGATGCAAAAACGAGCAAATCTCTAAAAGACTTTTTGTCTTAGCTTTTCGGTCCCCTACACGCTCCTGAAGTTTTGCCATTTAAATTCGGGACACCCTGTATATTATTTATGATGTACTGTAAAAACAAATGTAAAGAAGATCAGAATAATATCTTAGCGGGCAGAGTTGGCCGTTCGTATTATAGTGACGTTGGCCCAACGTTGGCTATGGTCGTTGCCCTAACTGCAAAAAAGGCGACATTTCTAACGTTTGCCCAATCAATCTTCCAACGAAGGCTCAATAAGATGCCAACCATAAATGCTACTAAGGTTCTGAATTTTTTCGAAAACCGTTTATTTGACGAAAAAAATAATAGGACATAAAAGACGCAACATGTCCAGATCTACAGGTTTTGTCGAACATATTTTTCGACACGGTAAATAACTTAGAAAAACGATTTTACGAGCATTTAATTAATTATTTTAATATTTAATGGCCTTTGGACACGTTTCCCCGTTATCTGTGGGAGCTCAAACTTTCCATATTCTTCTTTTAATTATTTGAAATAATTCTGCAGGGGTGCTATAATAGAAATTCAAACGTCAAAAATAGGAGCCGCCCTAATGTATGTACAAAGAAAACCGTGTCGACATTAATACCGAGATATGGCATATTGGAGTGTAAGAAAATATGCATTGTGATATCTAACAGAGCTTGCAGCAATTTGCCGCATTCCCTGCTACACAGGTTACTACACATAGATAGAGCTTTTCCAGCTGCGAAAATAATATTGGATGATCGGCGGAGCAATTTATCGCCGCACGATTTACATAAATTAATATTTATGTAAGCGCGGAGATGTGAGGGGGGACATGCCCCGTCGTCGATCGTCAGTCGTCTAAACAATTGGCGTATGTTAATATATAAGGCTTCACGTGTTTTGGAGTATGTATAACGTTTCACTTGTTCGAACAAGAAGGTTTTTGTTTTGGAGCAGCTCCACTGGAGACAGTGCCAGCCGCGACGCCGTACATAGAAGACGTATTAAAGATCGTTCGTTTTTAACCGGCATTCCCATCAGTCAAATCCCTTTCCCATATCCTACATTTATTAAACTTAATTTTGATTGTAGACGTTAAATAATAAAATACATACTGTTACTGATTGCGTGCATTTAAAATCTACTAAAAACGCATCTTACGTTGTGAATAGATACTAATTATCAATAATATTATTAAAAAAAAAATAAGATAATTGAATATGCGTTCACATCGCGCGAATCGGTCGTCACGTTGGGCACCATCGTTAGTGGTCGGTCACGTTCGCCGCGATTTTCAAACGTTTATTTGGTGCTTCTGCAACACGCACGACTCTTCCGTCTTCTTGGTTCGTCAGCCAGTGTGAAAGGACGTGTAGATTCTTGTCACTTATCCAGTGTGGAAATAAATTGTTATATTTGAACCAGTCGAATCCATTTATTCTACGTCACGTGGAAACATCGAGTCACCGAGTTTCATACGTGAGGGCACACCAAAATTCACGCACACAATTTTATACAATAATAATGGTTATTCACAACCGAAAACAATTCTTATTGTCAATAATAGTTATTCGTATCGAGAAATGAATTGAGTCTATAGGTACTAATCATCAGAAAAATTTTAGTCATTCATAATGATTATTTGTTACCATAACATTATTACCATAACATTATTTCTTACCATAAATAAACCTTTACATTGTTTAATTAGCTTGCTTTTCGAAGAATGTCTTTAATATTTACCATCGTCTGACTTCCATTAGAATAAAAATTAATATTTTCTTAACGATATGTTTTGGAAAAATTTCTAAAATAACTGTTATTTTTCTAAATTAACTGTTATTTCTAAAATAACTAATTTTAGTTGTTATTTTTCTTTAAATTGCCATGTTGCACGAATTCTTGCTTTTGAAATTAGAAATTAGTCTAAAAAAGTATTGAATGTTAAAAATTAATAAAACTATTTTATTTTGGTTGCAGAATTATGTGAACTACGTTTGTTGAAAGTATCAATAGTTCAAACGAATTATAATTAACGTTAGATAAAGACTATCAAACAAATTGTAAAACATACAATTGTTTTCTATTTATTTCCGGATTTTATAAGTTTTACGAAAAGGGTATGTCATAATACAACATGTTTAAAAAAATGTTACATAATAATAAATGATTTGAAAACTAAACAAAACAATACTTGCATAAAATATCTAAAATTATTCTTATAAAATAAATATACTAATGTTGTAGAAACGAAGCAAAAAAAGATCTTCTCAAGTAAACTACCTATGCAAGTTGTGTGTCTATAATGTACAAAAATAATTGCACTGTTCAACACTTATTTTGCGTTGCGATAATCAATAGGTTCTTTTAGGTGTAAATGCTTTGAATACGAACCCGAATGTATGTAGTTTTTCTTCATCACCCTGAGCCCTGAGCTTCTGAGAAGCTTAATTTTCAAGAAAGCTAAATCCTTAATAATTCTTAAAAACGTTGCTTAAAAAATGAGGCTGTTGGAGACGAAGAATCTCCGAATTTGTGTTCGCGGTCTCAAAGTTTTAAAAGGTAACAGTTGAACAGCGTTACTAAAAATCGTAGTATAAAGCTGAAGCTGTTTTGACTTTTACCGTTACAAAATTTGTTATCAATTCATTCATATTAAGTTCTTTGGAAAAAAATCTCAATTATCGATCGAAGTTATTAATTATGTATTACTCTTATTTTACGATGTTGGAGTCCCAAAGCAATTGTGCCCCCATGTCGGAGTCTAGAGCCGGCCCTGAGTAACATTACTGTGTTATACGTTATCGTTATACCACGAATGGATTCCCCAATTCTTTGATTGTGTTGACGAGAAGCAGTGTTGTAGTTGTAGTAATGCTGTGCTACACAAGGGTTGCCTGTACTTGATAGACCTCTGCTGTGTAATATCTGAAATTGCCGACAGAGTGCGCCGACGATGAAGAGGTTTTCCGCAGTTAAAAGTGTACGATATCGACCTCAAATACCGTCCAGAAGTGGCAGTAAGCATACTTACCTGGCGTAGAGGTTACCGTGATCACGAAGGCGGTTCCTCCAGGTTGAGGCTCTTCCATTGCACTCAGGTTGAGCTGACCCCTGCGAATATCCCTAATGTGGATATCTCGGACGTATAATTTTTGTTAGTCGGGACTGCGTTCGCGCTATCCCGGATAAATTTATTCCAAAATTATTGTTTTATAGGTTGTGTATAAAGTTACGATAGGGACACACTAATAATCGAAT
Organism: Lasioglossum leucozonium; assembly: GCA_028454225.1. NCBI lineage: Eukaryota > Metazoa > Arthropoda > Insecta > Hymenoptera > Halictidae > Lasioglossum > Lasioglossum leucozonium. The sequence goes on along the minus strand of CM052218.1, from coordinate 17,496,408 downwards.
ATAGGCTTAGACCAGAGATGGGTATTATCTAAATAAAAAATTATTGAAATAAGTTTAAGATAAAATAAACTGTATCTTTTGACTTTTATTTAAAGACAGATGAAGCGTGAGAATGAATTTGTATCTCTATCTTTCGAGCGCTAGATTACGAGAGTTTATATGACTGTCTCTCCCAGAAGATACTTCAACTTTTATTTGACCGTCGAATACAGCTCCACGATTTATCTTACGGATGTATCTGTAATTACTTGGTCGGAGAGCATCCGTCAGATTTTATTTGCAAAGATAGATACAAAATCTTGTAACTTATTTGAATCCAGATGTCGCGCGAGATTTATCTTTTATATTTATCTGTTATTTGAAGCTCGATTTTGGTCACATTATCTATTTGATGCATTTATTTGTGACGAGTATTTCGAAGAGATGAAAATCACACATGTATCTTTATCTTTATTTTTATTTGATTTTAAATAACTGTGATCTTGATCCAACGTTGTCACGTCGTAATATGTATTGCAGAAGGTCGATAACTTTTGTAATATTGGACTATACGACTTGAATTTTTATAAACAATTAGTTTACTACATGATATGATAATCGCATGATAATGAACAAAATAAATGTGGGATTCTGCATCTTGTGGATATTTTGAAGCAAGGTCCTCCTCTGTTTACATTAACAATCCCCTAGACCAGGGCTCGGATTTAGTTGATCGCGACGACAAGTTTTCGAGGGCTACGCCTCCTTCACCCGGCCGCGCGTCTCGTTCCCCACGGCGGCCATAGTTCTCGAGGCAGCTCAAGCTCGTACTGCATAGACATAGACAATCCCAATCAAAACTTCAAAAAAGTAAAAAAATTACGCCAAGTTCATGAATTGAATTGAGCCGTTAACACGGCATATAATTATGATCACAAAAAAATAGAAGAAAGTAATATCACAAAAAAATAGAAAAAAGTAATATATCACACAAAAATAGAAGAAAATGGTAGCAAAAAAAAAAGATCGCACAAAAATAGAAGAAAATAATACATCAAAAAGAAAAAAGATAGAAGATAATAAACAATGTAAAAAAATATATGAAATCGAAATGAGCTGCAAGTACATAAAGGTGCTTTCCAGCAATGTGCAAAGGCGACACTATGTAACACAATGTAAGATTCGGTGCTTTCTAACTACGCTTAAGGTGACACAGCTATGCACAGCTTAAATGCTGTGTTCAACAGTAGCATATTTTCATCGCAATATTCTAAAAATGCACTCAATACATTCCATTACCATATCGCGGACATTTTAATAATGTAAAGATAAAATATAACATCTAGACATTTGCCTAGATGTCCGCTGCCTGGAAGTTCAAATACTTGGCGTGGCCAGGCAAGGTCAAGGTGTCGATGATCCTTTGTTCAAGGATCTTTCCCCGATACTGGTGTCGCCTTTCCGCTGAGTGTGGGTCTGCGATGCGTCAATCGTCATTGAGTGGAGTACGGCTGGTCTGTTTTCCGATACGAAACAAAACACTTAACTTTCAGCCGTACCCAGTCCGTAACTAATTGTAAGGGCCAAGCATGCCAATAAACAACTCAAAAATGACAGTGTTCCATTCGATCGCAGCACGGACCCAGACTCGATGTCTAGACAATTCTAGACACCACTGATAAAAAAGAAAACGCATTGACAATAGTACCTCAACGGTAATGTGGAAACCTATTGGTACGGTTGTCGCCCTAATCGTCTATGCTCCATGGCACGAGCCTGAGCTGCCTCGAGAACTACGGCCGCCGCAGGGAGCGAGACGCGCGGCCGGGTAAAGGAGGCGTAGCCCTCGAAAACTGGCCGTCGCGATTATCTAAATCCGAGCCCTGATTTAAACGAATGTTTAAATAAATATATGCTTATTATTGAAACAAATGTTTAAACACAACTGTTTATTACTTAAATGATTATTTAAACAAATAAATATTTATTGTTTAAAAAAATGTTTAAACCAATAAAATTTTATTAAACGATTGTATAAACAAATACATTTTTATTATTTAAGCAATTTTCACCATCATCGGTATTCTGCCTGGATATTAAGACAATTTCATAAGGAACTCTAGATTACAGAAACACGTGTACACAGACGCATACAATGCATTTTTCTGTCTATGGTTCTAAATTAGTTAAATATTAACAATACTTCACAACACTGACAATATTTCGTACGTAACCATGATAAATAAACGATACAACCGATATTTACCGATTAACATTTCTTATTTTCGAATACTGCTACTTTTCAAGCTTTTATAATACACAAATTGTTATATTTCCGTAGGTTCTGTCTCATTACATTTTAAATAAATTTGTTTAACCTTCAAAAATAAGAAATTTTTAGTGGCTACGAGAGCTCCTTGTTCCATGAGCTTCACAGTTTTTCAGACCGTTCATTTGTATAAATGTACATTTACATATTACGATTTGACAACGTCGGATCAAGAGTTATTTAAAATCAAATAAAAATAATCAATAAAGATACATGTGCCTTTTATCTTTTCGAAATACTCGTCAGGAATAAAACAATCGAATAAATCATTTTGCTGCATCGAGCTTCAAATAAATCTCACAGTTAAGATGAAATCGTTGCTTTGAAATCTCAAAGATAAACTTGCGTAGCCAGAGTTTCAAAGATACTCCGTAAGATACTTGGCGACGCTGCCTTCGACTATCAAATAAATTTCAAAGATTAACTAAAAATTCTTAGCTGTATCTTCCAAATAAATGCTTTTCAAACAACTCCTCGCCACTAGAGGCGTTGAATACTCATACGCCGTTACTTCGAGCTTAGATAACCTACAGTGAATTAGTATCTTAGAAAAATTGGTACAAATAAAAGATAACTTTCGATTATCTTTTATCTAAAATTTTTAGATAAAAATTTGTCCATCTCTGACTTAGATAGATTATTTTCGTGGAATAAGTATCTATGTATCAATTATTTGTAAAAAATGTGTTTATATAGCTGAGGACCTTCACAATTTTCTTTGTAATACATATCAGAAAATTACATGTGTGTTTGTGGAAATGTATTAAATATTATAAATTGTGGAAGTAAGATTGAAAAAAGCAAAACAGAGAACAGCAAGAAATATTGGTTTTTCTCATCCTTATTTTAGAAACATAATAACTGTTACTAAGAAAACTATCGGGAAATGATGCTTTGGCACAGCTCCTTCTTCATCGTATTTCATTCTGCCGCGCTTTGTTTCGTTCCTTTTCTTCTTTACGTTTAATCCCCTCTACCACCATCATGAAGCCAAATGACTCTGCAAAGAGAGTAGTTATGTGGTCACCGACATTCGTTGAACGAATATTGGGGCAGATACTCATTAGTTTTTAAAATATTTGTTATTGTAGATTTCTCATTCTCATTCTTATTACCATGAATACAATTTTAATTCCCAGGACTACCAACTGCTTTTGTGCCGTGGCGGTAGCGTATCGGAATACACAGTACGTGCCAATTGTTGACCAGGATTCGACTCCTTGATGAAAATTTTCTTCGTCAATTATATTTTATTTTTCATCCTGATTTATTTATGCTACCTATAATACCATTACTTATAACAGGGCCAGGATTTAGTTACTCGTGACGACCAGTTTTCGAGGGCTACACCTCCTTTACCCGGCCGCGCGTCTCGCTCCCCGCGGCGGCCGTAGTTCTCGAGGCAGCTCAGGCTCGTACCGCATAGACAATATTCGTGGCGACACCCGTATCAATAGGTTTCCACATTACCGTTGAGGTATTAATGTCAATGCGTTTTTTTTTATCAGTGGTATCCCTAGTAGGCCTATTCCACTATGTCGCACAATAATTTCGGACAACAGCTGTAGAAAATCAATTAAAAAAATAACAAATTTCGCGATCCGAATATTCTCAATGTTCGGATCAACTTATTTGTGCGAATGAACATTTTCCAAAATGCGCTACATTAAATCAGAACACCGCTCATCCTTAAGTGATTCTTCGCTCGCATCTGCGATGCGAACAGTTACGTCTAAACTTCCCGTAGATCTTAACAATTTGCCAGGCACGTCTAAACGTGCGCGAAAATCAAGTTCTTCCAGCCTTTAATAAAATTTTTACAGTACAAGTAAAAACTTTTTAAAAGTTTAACTAAATTAATTTTTTTTAATTGATTTTCTACAGCTGTTGTCCGAAATTATTGTGCGATATAGTGGAATAGGCCTACTGGGGATACCACTGATAAAAAAAACGCATTGACAATAGTACCGCAACGGTAATGTGGAAACCTATTGGTACGGATGTCGCCCTAATGCGCCACGAATATCGTCTATGCTCCATGGCACGAGCCTGAGCTGCCTCGAAAACTGGCCGTCGCGAGTAACTAAATCCTGGCCCTGACTTATAATATTCGCACATATAATTTAATATAATATTAGTTATAATATATTACTACATTTTACAATACATACAAAAACGCACATTTAATATTAAATTAAACATCTTATAAAAGGCTTTAACTCTTTAAAAGGAAATGTGTATGCCAATGATGGGTATTTTTGTCCGCTGCGGACAAGAAGGTTCCGCGGAGCTTCTCTCACCAATTACTCTTTCGTGCAGCGCGCACCTTCGCTGCGCAGCGGTGCTTTGTGCCTTCATTTCCCCCTCGTTCGTCCCCACGTAGCCGACGAGGTTGGTGGGAGAAGCAGGTGTCACGTCCGTTGGGCCATCCATTGATAATAATTAACGATTTTTAATGTATCATTCTTACAAGTATTATCGGACCAATGATTGTTAAATTCTCAAACGTTGTACATATTGGGTTGCGAGCGGTAGAATAAGAGGAAATATGAGATACACTTCGCAGCCAACTCATAGGGTTACCAACCCATGCAATTATTTCAAAACCAAACCCCGCTGTAAGTTCAGAGAAACTCTATTTAACAAGTCGAAACGCTGCGAAATCTATTTTATTTTTATCAGTGTCAATTCTGATTAATCTTCATGTAAGTTATAAAACCTTTATAAAATTGTAAAACCTAAGATTATTATTATACGAACCGTTTATAAGATGAACTCTTCGGTGGAAAATGTAAGGAATGGTTCCAAGGAAGCGCAAACGCAGTTACAATCAATAAACACACAGAGGCTGAAGAAAGGACCGATGAGCAATGCTTATTGTTGACAAGAAGATTGGCGAGCGCAAAATGATTAAACTGAGGAGATGGCTGGAAATCGTACAACGCACATCCTGTCTAATTGCTGATGAGGAATTAATAGGAAAAGTGATCTATAAAAGGAGGCAGCCCTTCATCAATAGTCAGTCATCAGTCGCCAATCATTAGCAATCGATTAGTCATCCGGCAGTCCATCAGTCAATTCTCGGTTTAAAGTCGGTCATCGATTAATTGCTGTTGTGTATTTGGATCATTTGTGAAGTTTGAATTTGGATTATTGTGAAGTTCAAAACAACTACACCACCATCCATCAACTACCTGGATAAGGTCCCTGAAGCGACTTCTCCATCAGACATTGAAGAGTAATGCCACCACCATCTCCGCTGGAATAGCAAAACACCTCAACGGTAAAATTAAGACTTATTTGTAACTCGAATTACGTGTATACGTGTATCCAAAATCTATGCAAAAATAAATTTTGTTAATTTCAAAACGAAACGATCTAGTGCAATAACTGTTTTAAAACCGATTTCAAAACTATCCAATAAAATTCTCAATTGCCCGAACCGTAGCCGGTGTATGCAGGTAGGTTCAAAACGTCGTTCTATCCCCAAATATAATAATTATTATTCGAAAGAGTCCACTTCAAATACTTTAAATACTTTTGTCTACTTTGTTTTATATGCTTCTATGATAAATGTGTAGCGAGGATATCCCCAATTAGATGAAATGTTATCAACATTTTAAAAACGATCTAGTGCCAAAGTTACATATTAATATTCGTATACAGAAATTCTAATTTCAAACTTTCTTTTGTCCGCGCCACTGTACAGGGTGTATAAAAATTATACGTCACGAATATCATGGAGGGATTCTATACCCCTGGATCGGTGGAGATCTGTTCAAAAATTGGACCGCAAAATTGACCTTGACCCTTTCTTTTAAGGTTAAAAAATTTTTTATCGTATTCAACGCAAGGAACAAAAGTCTCAAGGGATCAATGGATCTCAAGTCAACCGTTCTTTTTAAAAACGAGTTTGAAGTTTCGTGAATTAATTTCTTCTATATGTCTACAGGGTTTCCCGAAATGGTATAAACGTGTAGGGAATGATTCTACATGAGAAAATAAATTGAAAATATAGAATAAATTTTTTTGATTTGACGCCTCGTTTTCGAGAAAATTGACTTTAAAAATCCATCAAGTTCGCGTGCCTAATGTTTAGAACAAGTAGAATTAGAAGGGCATGAACAGACGCGTCAAACGATTGCCATTCAAGAGCACGTGTGTTCGCTGAATTTTCAAACATTAACTTCTCGAAACCGAGGCGTCAAATGAAAAACATTTATTCTCATATTTTCAACGAAATTTTCACTAACATATTATCAATTTATTTTCTCATGTAGAATCATTCCCTCCACGTTTATACCATTTTGGGACACCCTATAGACATATGGAAGAAATTAGTTTATGAAACGTCAATGTTGTTTTTTAAGAGAACGGTTGACTCGAGACACATTGTTCCTGTGAGACTCTTACGATAAAAAATTGTTTAACCTTAAAAGAAAGGGTCAAAGTTAATTTTGCGGTCCATTTTTTAAACTGATTTCCACCGATCCAGAGGTATAGAATCCCTCCACGGTATTCGTGACATATAATTTTGATACACCCTGTACACTGCTATACATTTTCTATGCATAGAATTATAATTTGATAGAGTTTGACTTCACACAATAGAAATCCATGAAGGTGAGCGGGTACGGGTCCTGGGGAAATTCGGGTTCAGGTCGGAAACACGAAAATTTATATTGTTTGAGTATCCGAATGTTATAGATTATTGTGTTCCCGACCCGACTAAAAATTTCCGAGTACCCGAGTATCATGGATTTTCAGGTCCCGACCCGACCCGAGGCTTGGTACTCGAAATTTTCGAATACTCGCACACCCCTAGAGATCATTATTGATCCAACCATGCGTCGTCGTTTTTAAGTCTAATTCATAGAAGAGACGCGGGAAGAAGTCAGACAAATACGTAAAACAAATTAGTTCATTCACACGTACGACAGAATGACACCTCTCTGTTGCGTCGCGACGTATTCTTCGGTAGGATTTGAGCAAATGCGACCAGTACTAAACTTAGCTGGCTTCACTTATTCTTACTTACGCGACTCACGCGTCGCATTTTCACGTCCTCTTAAGAAGTGAAGCAGCCATTTGTCTGGCTTGTCCGCAGACTAACTAAGAACGTACAGAAACTCTTGAGTGGAATCGTTTCTAACTGATGTCGAATGATTATTCATGCGTTTTTCCTTCCTCATTGTTCTGATAATACCTTTATCGCTACAATGATCAGTTGATTCTCATTTCTCAACGAAGGGTTTCAAAAGACAAACTCATTTGAATCATGCTTTGTTATTCATTCCTTCTGTTGCTATCCCATCTATGTAAATAGAAATAGAAATTTGCAATGATGGAATTGGAAATACTTTTATTCGTATTCCGTCAATATACATAGATAAAAGAAGAACGAACATAAATGATATACAAATGTAAATTAGTAGGATAGTCTGATGCCTCCCGGCCCGTGCAAAAACCACAGACTATTATCTAGATCTAGACGTAGCCATATGTATGTATATGTATAATATAGTAATTGATATCGGAACTATACTCAAATAAGGAGAATAAAAGTCTAGCATTGCATTAAATGTTACAGATTAATATTTCACACTAATAACTTGTTAGTAAAACATTACATACTATGTACACGGAGGACAAACGAATTAGTTAAGCATCGCGTTGTGTAATTTATTACCGCAGCGAATATTTTTCTCTCGAATGTCACGTCTAATGAAATAATCTAAATAATAAAGGATCAGATACCTTTCTGGTGTAACGCGCCTACGTGTATTTCGTTTAGGCCAAGACCCGATCGAGATACACGCGAATTCCCATAGGCGGGTCAGAAATAAATCTACATACATATTTGGGAAAATAGAAGTTGTTCGAAAGATGTAGTTTCGGAGAGATGCTAGTCCCTTACGGACCCTTTCACCAGATTGTTATACATATAATGAATCAAAAGGAAAGATAAATGAGAATAATTGAAATGACTCGAAACAGTTACTGATTAGACAAAATAGATATGTATATTCTGAATTTAACGATGGATAATACTATCCGTCGACATAATATGGAACAACGAGAGTTTATACAATTGAACATTTGAAATTGACTGTCAACGTGTGATAAAATAATCAAGATAGTAACAATAGAAAATAGTGGAATAATCCCGGTAAGGGAGTTCCCAGGGTCTGCAGTAGACTATCGGATATTATTCACACAAATACAGGTTATTTACAATATTGTATATATTACTACTATAATTGTATTACTTAGGTATATACAGGGTGTCCTAGACCAATCGTCCGCCCCTATTAAAATAGTGGAAAGTGATTTTTAAAGAAATTTTAGTAACTAATACGAGTACGCTCTATCGAATGGTGGTAGTTGCAATTTCCAGGACTAACCGGAAATAGGATTTTCAGACCGGAAGTCGTATTTTTTTAATGGCACCTGGTATTTTTTATTGCATATTCAGATTGTACGCAAAGAAATATAAAAGTTTTGAGTCAGACGTTATTTTTTAAAATGCCTCTATTGGACGGAAAATTAACTCCAATGTATGAATTCACATTTTTCAAATTAAAGATGTAATTTTTAATAATGAATTTGCACAAGTTAGAGGACAAACAGTAAAGGACAATACCTTATCTTAAATAATTTAATAAACAACTTAAAAGAAATAAACTATTGAAATAAACTTAAGTATCTAATATTTGTTCATGTAACTTGAAAAACCGAGCATAAATGAAAAAGTGTTTAACGTTGGTGTTCAAATGGGCCACTATTCTACGTAATACGGAGGTTTATCCTGTTTTGGAAGGAATCGACAGCATGAAGAATTTCATCAGCATTTAACAATCGAATTGCTTCATTTATTGCTGTGTTCTTCTGTTAAGTTGTTTATTAAATTATTTAAGAGAAAGTATTGCCCTTTACTGTTTGTCCTCTAACTTGTGCAAATCTTTAATTTGAAAAATGCGTATTCATACATTGGAGTTGATTTTCCATCCAATGGAGGCATTTTCGAGAAAAACGTCTGAGTCAAAACTTTTATATTTTTTGCGTACAATTTGAATATGAAATAAAAAATACCAGGTGCCATTAAAAAAATACATACGATTTCCGGTTAGTCTTGAAAATTGCAACTACCACCATTCGATAGAGCGTACTCGAATTAGTTACTAAAATTTCTCTAGTTTTCAATAAAAATTGATTCTTTGTTTGACGATGGTGACATAATGATGTTTAGATCGCCGCTTTTTGTGTATTTGGACGACATTGATTTCAAGGAAGAAATGTATTAGCTATAATATTATACATAGATCGCGTTTGTCTAAAAGAATTAATATTTAATACGTCAAAGACCGTGCTGTGTTTGATGAGGGAATTACCAGGATGCTGAGGCATTACCAAGCCATAGTACAGCCGGCGAAAGAAAAAGAAAATGAAATGTTTTGTTCGGAACGTAACACTGGGAAATAGTATAAACGGGAAAACTTATATAAAATTTCAGACTTCTTATACCAACGTATGTAAATTTTAGTAATAGTTAATTATTAGTAATAAATAATAAATACGTAATAGGTAAAGTAACACAATATGGTGACATAACAAATAAATTCTGTTAATAGAATTATAATAGAAGCTGATAATAAAAGAAAACCATCTGTGAGAAATATCGAATTAGGGAATGTCGAGAGAGGGCAGCGTGCGACTCGAGAGCGCGACGCGTACCCTTGTTGGGAAAACCCATGGGGGTGTATCGTCAGGTAGAAAAGATACTGGTAACAAGGGATCCTTATGACTAGAAGTTAGCTCAGCGGTCACTCTTCGAGTAACGCTCAGCATGTAAAGACATTTCCTTTATAATAAATCGCACTCTTTGGCGGACGGCTTTACCGTCAATACGTGTATTACTTGAACAACCCGCTCCGATCATCCTGTCCAAGGGATACAGTATACATATGTATAGTTATGGGCTTTACGGGCAATTTCCTAATGTATAATATTTCTTACATATCGTTGTACGTATTATCGATATAATCTATTGTACACACTTTAGCTTACAATTAGCAGATATGATATTAAATAAGGGCCAAGCAAATATGTATTCACTTACTTTTAATACTAGTATACTTTATTAAGATCCATGGGAGTTCAAGTCTTTTCTTAGTACAAAATAGAAACACTTTTGTGTTTAGTAATTTGTACTCGGCGTTGATTCCAATTAGGTACACATTATCTTATAATCAGCAAAGAACATGTGTGGTCCTGGTCATGAGGGTATCGGCCGAGAGATAAGCGTTAAGCGGGGCCCCGGTCGATAGGATCTCATGTCGCGCAGGTAAGGGAAAGGCGCATTTAGCGTCCCGGGAGAGGGGTTTTAGTGGGTAGTGGCAGTTAAATAGGCTGAGTCCCACACTCCCTCCGGCATCCGGCCTGGGGGGGGGGGGGGTAGTGCGTAAATGTATTTCCCCTCTTCCTTAACAAAAAAAAAGGTACACATTATTTTGTAATCTTTAAGTACAGTAAGTCACAGTAATATTCGTACACTTTAAAAGAAAACGATGACTTTTTTTAAGATTGTACGTGAAAATTTTGTTTTTTAATTTCAATTGGTCAGAATCGTGGAGAAAATGTTTTACAACTTTCTCATGTGGGCCTACATTGAAAATTTAAAAACTGCCTTAGGTAACTATGTGCCAGATGTATAGTATATTCTGAAAATTTTGATGAAATAGGTTGAGGTAAAAGAAAAACGGCAAGCATCGAAACGTGTAAGAATCTTTAGATTAATTACGGTTACAGGCCGAGAAACGTGAAAAACTGCGATTTTCATCATCTTTAATTGTGTACATAAGTATAGCTCGTTGCGATGTTGATCTGATGATGAAATTTTCAGAATGTATACATATAATTAGTAAAGACTTTTTCAATTACTTTTTCAATTACCGATATAGGTCACATAAAAAAGTTGCAAACAACATTTTCTGCGCAAATAAGACCAATAGCAACTTTTCTAGAATTTCTTTTTCTCTTCACATATTGAACTAATTGATCTAACTTCTAAAAAAATCCAAGTAGCATGGTGAATTGAATCTTTAAAAAGTTAATCGTCATTTTAAAAGCTTCCGAATATTACTATGACTCACTGCGCTTATCAAGGTTAAAATAATCTTTAATATAATTTATCTATATGTTTTTTGTATTTAAATATATTTCTAATCTAATAGAATTATTGAAATGTTGATCCCACCGTACAGTGCGTTCGGTAAAACATTATTTATTCCAGTGTTACATAGAATGAAAAGTACTGAAACGGAAAATATTATACACGAAAGTAATGATATTGTAGTAAAAAGTGTGGGAGAGTGTGATAAAGTCAACGTTCGATATTGCCGTTTTCTTCACTTTGGCGGGTTTAGGTATTGCGTGGTTATGCAATCAAGGGCAATAAAGACGCAACGATCTGAAGGAACCGTGATTGCCAATTGCCATGGTAAGCTCTAAGGGTACAACGCTAATGTTCGTTTTCCATGAAGCAAATAATTCCGACTCACAATCAGAGAGGGGACTGATTGACATAACAGCCTGTAGCACGAAAATGACTCCGACGAATCCTAGATTCATACAGACTAACCAAATCTATCATAGTATAGATAGGAATTTTGGTGTTACGTGCTCTTCCAGGAGAGTCTAACAACAACAGTTTGTATGTACGGTTGTTACTTGACCGATTATAATTTTGGAGTAGAATCATCTGAATAAATGAACTGTAGACTATTGAAGAATTAATTGACATTACATTTTTACAGAAATTAATAAAGATCATTTTTACACGATAAAATATCTATGTTTGCTGCTTAATCTAAAATCTAACAGAATACAAGAAATCAACTATGTAAAATAGAGTAAAACGTAGAATGTGCAAGGGTAAGTGTTTTATTATCTATTCGAAATTTGTCATTTTTTAAAGTGAAAAATCAATGTTTCATTTTAAGCTACGTTCATACTACATAACTCCTATTTCAAGTTTATGTAATATTCTTAAAGTTGCCACTAAACAAAATTTTCGGAGTTTTCGTTGAAGGCAATATGTAGGTGTCTATGTACTTGTCTGTATCATAACGGAACCCTCGCTGCACTGGGTACTGCATAAAATTTTTTCATTTTCTTGAAATTTGTGGAAATATTACTTAAACGAGTAAGTAAGTACTTCTTTCATTGAAGATGACTGAGACGAAATAAGTCAATTATAATCCATGTTTTTTAAGTACTGTGGTTAATGCTGGTTTAATAATAAATTTCTTCCAGATATTTTTTCTGGCGATCTACGCTTTGACAGCACTTACTGATATATTTATTTATACCACGCTTTATTGAGATTTGCTTAAGAGGAAGGACTTTTAATATTTTTTTTTATAACCGTTCTTTCAGTCCTTTAAAACAACACTAATGTTTTCTTGCTAATATCTACCATTTCCTGTTTCTGTAGTTTACTACATGATGTCAAAAGAAATTTTTTCAAAAGTTGCAATTAATCGGAATTGTAGAGAAAATACTAAAAGTTATATTTTACGACTTTCTTATGTGGGTCTATATTGAAAATTTACGAAATACATGGTGCAAGTTTCATCGAAATCTGTTGGCGCGGAAAGAAACGACAGTCTTTGAAAGAACTAATTAAAGGCTGAAAATCGTGAAAAACTGCAATTTTTACCATCTTTAAATGTTTGTAGCTCATTGCGACGTTGACCAATCTTCGAAACATGTTTTCTAGATTTTCAATCCATATAAGCTCACATAAAAAAGTTGTAAAATATAACTTGCAATTCTGACCAATTACAATTTTCTTAAAAATTCTTTTCACGTTACGTAACAAACCGATTGTTATAACTTCTGAAAAAAAATCCAAGTCGTATGGTCAAATATTAAAAAAGTTATCGTCTTTTTAAGACTGTTCTAATATTACTGGGCACCACTTTATGTCCATCTTTAATATTAAGTTACATATGCGGACGTTTCCGTTGGTGACTGTTGACCTTCCCGGAGATATGTGTCGGAATAGAGGGCCTATTTAAGAACAAAGGGCTTACTCAAAATTGAGAAGAAGTAGGCCTCTTTTGACTTCCATGAATCCGAATCTTATCAGGAGTAGTACGTGGCCCCCACTATAGTTTAGGCCGATTTCGGTCCTATATGTATAAGGGACAAGGGTTTTCCTCAAAATCGGGTGTTTCAAGCGAAGTAAAGTCCGTATTAGTTTGTATCGCGACACGAAACGGTTCAAGTAAGATTGGATAGCTAAAGTTCCTAACAAGCAGTTATTAATACAGTTCCTAAACGATTGTAGATAACTCCCGCATGCGTTAAAACTGAGTGAATATATCAAACAGTCCGCGACAATTTACACTAAAAATTTTTATTGTCCGGATATTAAATTAAAATATATTACTCTTGTAACGAACGAGATAACGTTGTGAAGCATATCTTATTGTAGAAATCTTTGTAGATCACTGTATAATCGCGACATCGGTTGGCTCTACATATTGTATTGTATTACGTACCTCATTTCGAACTATGTAACCTTCGTCATTCGGTACTAGACATTCGAACAGTAAACATATACTCGCAGCTAACACGTTACAAAATATATTAAGTATAATTTCATTCTGTGCAACTTGTTCTTTCTACACTACATCCACACCTACAAAGGTTATGGGCCCAGGACTGATTTAAAGTTTAATCAGCGTGAATTGATAAAATCCATACAGTGTTGTTATTCACAATCTAAAGAAGCAACAGGTGGAATTGGCCAATTGAACACGTGGCGTAAAAAACAAAATCCGTAAGTTTTTACGCATTATTTCTATTATTACTGATAATAATAATATCAGAATAGGTAGAAGAACAAATTCTAAATTATATACAGTTTGAATTTCAAGAAATAGTCATTTTTCAAACTATTCTCGTTGATACGCAGTAACGTATATTTTTTGAAATGGCTCACGGAATGGCCGCCAGTTCTTCCCCCTCAACAACTACGGTCAACCTCATGGGAAATATTCCCACAATCGATCCAAAGCTAGATGGTTCAAATAATTATGCATCTTGGAAATTTCTTATGCGTATGACACTCATAGGAATGGATCTTTGGGAATGCGTAACTAGTACAGACGCCGTAGACGTGAGAAAAGACCAAAAAGCATTAGCAACTATATGCTTAAATGTTAACACACATTGTCAAGTACATTTAAGACAAGTTAATACCGCTAAGGATGCATGGACAATTCTAAGTCAAGTTTATGAAGACAAAGGATTACCTCGCATTTTAAATCTCATGCGAGCTCTTCTAAAAATTGATTATAGTGACTTTCAAAATATGAATGAATATGTTGCAGAAGCACTTTCTTTGGCACAAAAACTGACAGATGTTGGAAATCCTATAGAAGATAAATTTTTAGCTGTAATAATTTTGGCAGGGCTTCCTCAAGAATATAAGCCCATGGTAATGGCGCTTGATAGCTCTGGAGCCCAAATAACAACGGATTTAATAAAAAATAAATTGCTACAAGAAGAAGTTAAAAAAGGGTCCGTCTCCACATCTTCAGAAGTCGCATTTGTATCGAATTCGCATTACAAACGATTCGGTAAAAACTCTTACAAAAAACAAATGCGGTGTTTTACTTGTAATGGCATAGGCCACACTTCGCCTCAGTGTAAGAAGGTGAAATCTAACAGTTCCCCACACGCCTTTAAATATTCGAAAAATTTCAGTAACGGAAATTGGAGTTTGCTGAGTGTATCTTCGTCAAGTATGAGTCAAGACAACTGGTATATTGATTCAGGAGCTACGACCCATATGACCCACAATCGAAAATTGTTTCAAGATTTCAAAACAATTCAGAACCAAACGATTACAGTGGCAAATGGATCGACACTTGACACAATGGGGAGCGGTCGTGTTGCCATACAACTACAAGGTCAGTCTGAACCCAAAAACATTTTGAATGTCTTACACGTACCGAGTTTAAACTCTAATCTATTATCAGTAAGTGCTATGGCAAATAAAGGATATTGTATACTATTTGATGATGCCAAATGCAAAATATATTCTAAAAATAATTTTAAAGTTTATGGAAGGCCGATAGCCACCGGTTCAAACATGAACGGTTTATACAAGCTAGACACGAACTCAAATTTAGTCTATTCTGCGACAAAAAGTTCGGATAGTCAAGAACTTTGGCACAGAAGATTGGGACATTTAAACGACAGATCAATGGCATTATTACGCAAAGGGTTAGCCACTGGAGTAAATTATTCATCAACAAACAGGACACCCTGCATTGCCTGCATAAATGGTAAGCAAACCAAAAAACCTTTTAGCCACGAAACTAGACAAAGAGCAAATGATTTTTTGGAACTATTACATGCTGATCTGTGTGGACCAATTAATATTCCCAGCTGGTCAGGGGCTCAATACATATTCGTTATAGTTGACGATTTTTCCGCAATGACGTTTGGCTATCTACTGTAGGCATAGCAAAGAGCGACAATGTACGGCTCTAGAGACCGAATATGTGTGTGTGCGTGTGTGTGTGACTACATTGTACGAGATCGAGGAAGGCCTCGAAGGTTCGAGAAGCCGAATGTATGTGTGTGTTGCAACTGGTGTGCGTGAGGACCGATCAACGGAAAAAAGACGGCGATCGGCAGTCTCGAAAAGATTACGGACAGAGACAGACGTGCGGATCGGTCCAGCGTCTTACACTACTTAAACATAAAAATGATGCTTTAATGGCTTTCAAAGAATTTGCAGCTTGGGTCGAAAATGAAAAAGGAAAAAAAATAAAAACGATAAGAACTGATAATGGAAAAGAATTCATAAATGAATATATGAGCGAATATTTGAAGATTAAAGGAATAAGACATCAAACTACTGTGCCGTACACCCCACAACAAAATGGCGTTGCAGAAAGAGCCAACAGAACAATTGTAGAAAAGGCTCGCTGCATGTTGAACGATAGTTCAATAAACCCAAAATTTTGGGGAGAAGCGGTACAAACTGCGATTTATCTAAAAAATCGGTCTCCTTCCAAAGCTGTAAGAAACACAACTCCATATGAAGTTTGGACCGGAAGGAAAGCAAATTTGTCTCATTTACGAGTTTTTGGATGCAAAGCTTATTTACATATACCCAAAGAAAAACGAACAAAATTTGTTGCAAAATCCCAAGAATGCATCTTCGTTGGATACTGTTCAAATACAAAAGGATACAAACTAATAAATCCAAACGATCCAAGAAGGATAATCAAAGGAAGAGATGTAATTTTCGTTGAAGATAATACTGAAAACCAATCTACAAAGGAAAATTCCACAACGAACTCCTCCGATTTTGGACAAAACGTTCTTCAACATGTTAGTATTTCTCAGCGAATCGAAGAAAATCCAAACGATGAATCAGAGGGAAATGAAGAAAGCTTCGAGTCTTCATCAACAAATGATGATGAATTCTTTGAACCACAAACGGATACTTCGGTAAAAAATAATTCAACGGACGAAGCACTCATTCAGTCTTCACCAGAAGAAAGAAGATATCCACAAAGGGAACGAAAGAGCAGAGAATTCCCAGGAATGATAAGACACAAAGCATTTCTGGTGCCGACCGAAAACCCTGAAAGCGTGGAAGAAGCCTTAACTTCAGAAAACAGAAATCAATGGAAATTAGCAATGGACAGAGAATATAATTCACTATTAAAAAATAAGGTTTGGGAATTGACGAAACTCCCCGAAGGTAAAAAATCAATTAAAAGTAAATGGATCTTTAAGGTAAAAAAGGATGGGAATGGTAAACCGTCTGAATTTAAAGCAAGACTAGTCGCTAAGGGTTGTTCGCAAAAATATGGTTTAGATTTTAATCACACTTTTTCTCCTGTTGTCAGGTACTCTACTATAAGATTACTAATATCTCTAGCAGTACAAACAGGAATGCAGATTGATCATTTAGATGTGAAAACTGCCTTTCTTAATGGAGAACTTGAGGAAGATATTTACATGGATCAACCAGAAGGCTATGCCAGTAATAAAAATGAGGTCTGTCGATTGAAACGAGCAGTATATGGACTCAAACAGGCATCAAAAGTCTGGTATGACAAGGTTCACTCAGTTTTCACCGAATTAGGATTCAAACGTTGCGCGACTGAAATATGCGTTTATCATAAAGGAATAGGAGGTTCAACAATCATTGTAGCGATTTACGTCGATGACATGTTCTTGTTTAGTAAAAACTCTCGAGAAAGTAAAATCCTAAAAAGACAATTAAGTTCAGAGTTTGATATTAAAGATCTAGGAAAAGCAAAATCCATTTTAGGAATGAAATTAACTTATGATACAAACATTGCTTATTTAGACCAAAAATCATATATCGAAGAACTATTGTATAAATTTAACCTAAACAATTGTATACCTGCAGACACTCCCTATGCTGCAGGAAACAATTTAAAAAATGAACTAGCAGTCACTGCACACCCGTATCAGGAGCTCATTGGTTGTCTTAATTATTTGGCAAATTGCACAAGGCCAGACATAGCTCATACTGTAAGCTACCTAAGTAGGTTTAATAATACTCACGGGGAACAGCATTGGACTGCAGCAAAGAGAGTGTTGCGATATTTAAAACGCACTATTGACTATAAGCTTACTTACCGAAAAACGAACTTAGAAATCACAGGTTACGTTGACGCTGATTTTGCAAGTGATGCGATAGATAGAAAATCTTACACGGGGTTTGTATTCATGTTAGGAAATGGTGCGATCTCGTGGCTAAGTAAAAAACAATCTAATGTAGCTATTTCTAGCAGTGAAGCAGAGTATGTAGCTGTTTCAGAAGCATGTCGAGAAGCGAGATTTTTAAAGAGCTTTATATATGAAATCATTGACCAAAACTTTTGTATAAGATTGTTTAACGATAATCAGTCAGCGTTAACTTGGGCGACAGAACAAATGCCTTATAATAGAACTAAACACATTGACATAAAAAATCATTTTGTACGCGAAGCCGTAAAGTCTTCTATTGTAAAATTAGACTATATGTGTTCGAAGCAAATGATTGCTGATATATTTACTAAACCGTTACAAATCAGCAAACACGTCTCATTTGCTAAAGCATTAGGATTAATTTCAAATCCAACAGTGTAGCGATTAAGAGGGAATGTAGAAATCTTTGTAGATCACTGTATAATCGCGACATCTGTTGGCTCTACATATTGTATTGTATTACGTACCTCATTTCGAACTATGTAACCTTCGTCATTCGGTACTAGACATTCGAACAGTAAACATATACTCGCAGCTAACACGTTACAAAATATATTAAGTATAATTTCATTCTGTGCAACTTGTTCTTTCTACACTACATCCACACCTACACTTATCAACAACCTAATAGCCAGAGTCCGCACATGACACCGCGGCCAGGGAAGTCCGTATTATCAAACGCATATTCGCATGTGACACACCTGTGATGTGCAACACGCGACCAATCGCCATCAAAAACATCTGACACCCCTTTGTTCAAAGCCGCCTCGTAACAACACCTCGATAAGAAACATGTATAAAAGACTCGGTGCGCAATAAAGAATCAGTCTTGAGATTGAAATCAAACAAGCACGTCTTCTTGATACTCTTCCGACTCCGTATTCTCGTACTACGGTTCACGATACGACCAGTTACTTCGGTAGTTCCGTAATTTTCGTTTCACCTGGTCAACGGTACTCCGGACCAGCGTTAACTAATTCATTTTTTTTTCATCGCGAATAATTCCCATGACGACGTCAAGGGCGCCAGGCCGCGGGCGCCTCGGCACCACCCTGTTCAACAGAAGAATAGCGCCGTGGCCGAAGCTTGGAGAAGATCGCGTGGTCGAGAACCTTCTCGACCCCTAGTAACGCGTTGTTGATAGGGTTAGCAACGAGCTAGTATAAATATTGGTCGAATATCTCGGAGCGGACACTTTCGCTGCGCCTTTAGGAGAGGACGAAGGCAGACCACGGCCGCCCATAAGGTTTTGGGAGAGTACGAAGCAATGGTATCGAACGCGCAGCAGTCCAGGAGGTTGCACGAAGGCCGCCCACCCGCCGACAGGAAAGAACAGGGTAGCTTCCTCGCTGCCTGAGAGGTAAGATCGCCTGGTTCCTCTGCACATCTAGGAGAGGACAGCCATGAAGGCCGGTCGCCGAGCGGGCTAGAGTCCTGGTGAATCCTAGTCATCGTTTTATAATAGGACCGCTTGGTTTCTCTGTTGGAGAGAACGGCCACGAAGGTCGGTCGCCGGAAGGACAGAGGAGTCCTGGTGAATCCAAGTCGTCGCCGATTCCCAGAGAAGAGTACGGTTGAAATAAACCGGACGCCCGATGGTTGAATCATGTAAAATTAGAGTCATTCTAACAACTCGTTGCTAAATCGTTTTTAACAAGATTTGTTCTATTCTTTAAAACTTTTCCTTGAAACTATATTTGAAGCTATCCTTTGTAAAAGCAGAACTCCTAATATTTGTAAAACCCACTTTGAAAATATATCCTGTATTCCCAGATATTTTCTGTCAAATCCGATTACTCCACTGCAAACCCAATCGCTATACTCTGTATTAAAATATTAGAGTCGTCCAGTAGTTGGTATCCTGCGATGATACACCTTTGCCGCTCGAGGTAACGAAACGTTGATGAAATAGGCATCGGCCAATCCACAGTAAAAATCCAATAAATTAAAAACAATCCTCAGCTGACGTCAAGCTTACATAACCCTTGGCTCGTAACAATTAACAGAATCTTTCAAAGGGCTATTCTGATTTTACAATTCCAAAACATCGATTTTTCTTTTTTTGTATTTTCTTTAAATATTGTAGAAGTGTCGTAGAATATGCGTGCAAAAGATTTGTTTGAATCGTAAAATTAACATGTTATGTAGTAGTTATATAGACGTTTAAAGAATTTTACCTATTATAATACTATACAACTCATGAAATTTTCATTATTTTTACTTGGAAAAAGTCACGGATGTAGAAAAAATTACTAGTTTAAAAGTGGCCTTGAAAACCAGAACATCATCTTAGGTAAAAGATTTATGCGCTACTTTAAATATTCTTATCATTAGTTTTGTGCTTAAATTTGAGGTCGTTCTTCTTCGATGAAATGTTTTCACACTTTTCTGTTCCTTTTTTACGTAGCCGTATATTTTAGGAATACATATCTTTATAAGGTGTATCGTGTATCTTATTTGAAGTTGTTTGTAATGTAATTGTTAGATTAGGGCTCTATGTAATAGAATTTTTATTGTTCGTGGATAATAAATTCAATAGCGAAGTTTTAATCCAAAGATTAGGAGATTGGTATACAGTTACAAATATTTTAATCGAAGCATGTTTATCGTGGAAAGGATTACATTTGGGTTTTACTGGTAATTTCATGTGGTTAGAAGAATTTCAATTTAAACATCTAAATACTTAAATATGTATATATATTTAAAATGAATTTTTTTATACCTTCTAGGATCTTGTTTAGTTCATATATTTTGTGTGAAAATGAAAGCTATTTTTAAAACAATTTTCAAGCCCTTTCTACATAGTGTTTGACAATGAATATGTATTAATAAAGAATGAAGAATATTTAACATAAACGCAGTTCTATTCATTCTTTAATATATCTAATTATTGTACAACTAATTTATCTCGAAAATCTGTCTCTTATGAAGTATTTTATGTCTCATTTTATGAAGTATAATACTTACGCACATTAAATAAGAGTGACTACACAAGCAGTCCTAATATTTATGTGTACCTACACAATGACAATATTAACAAAGTTATTTGAAAAAGTGGGATGATTCCTCTTGACAAAGTTACATTAACAAAGTTATTTGAAAAAAAGAATGATTCCTCTTGACAGTGAATATCAAAATTTGGACTAAAGAAATTTAAGAAACAATTTTCTGTTTCTGATCCTCGCATAAATCAATGGCCATGATGAATTTTTAACCGGTAATAATAAATACATAATAACTAAAAAAGAGAACTGAATCTGTAATCTTTTTACTGTTGATTTTTCTATTGTATTTCCATGAAGAATTGTTATATAAATATAAGAGTACTCCGTATAATTATAATGATACGCATATTTTTGTTAAGTGAAACGTTCGTCGCGCGTCGACGCAATTTATGACGTAACAATGTTACATGTTTAACTAAAAACTAGAAGTTGAAATACAAAAGATAATATGTAGCACTGTGATATTAATAGTTCACGAGCTTCGTGTTTTCGTCCTGTGACTGGAAATGACACGCGATAATCTGCATTATCTGTATCTGTATCGCGTATCGCGTGGTCCCATCATTCGATTTTCTTATTAGCAACTTCAGACGTTTCTGATCGAGCAATTACGATTGACATTACGCAATAATGATCTGTCCAACAGCCAAAAAATTTGTCGATTCTCACTATGCAATTCTTATAGTTTTTTGCGCTGATTTCGAATCTGTCCTTAATTTTTTTCCTAGGCGCATAGTTTTTGAGAAATTTGAGTTTGAAAAAAATACATATTTTTCAACTTTGAACAAATATTGTGATGTTATTATAAAAGATATTGAATTGATCTTTACAGCAAAAGATTCTTAGACTTTCCCGAATACAGTGATATCCAATATTAATACATTATGATTGTTTAAACATGTTTAAACGATAGAGCAAACTTTTATCTTGAGAAACCCCCCCCTGAAGTTTGAAACGTTGACGTTTTTTCCGAACCGGAAAGCAAAATATCTTCGCCCGACATGAGTTGCCGCTAGTGGTGCTCTTCCACTAGCGCGGTCGTTCGACGGAATACGGCGATGCAGGCGTGCAATTATGTTAGCTTATTTAAATGTTTATTTATTATTTTTATTTATTATTTTATAGAAAAAATAGGAATTTACAAGATTGGAAAAACATACCTAAAACTTCTTTCTCCTTGACTGACGTTTATCACATGTTTCCGCTTCTGTTATTAAATTCCAACAATAGTCTGCAAACATGGTTGTACTACCTTTTCTCAAGTATCTTGTCTCCATAACCAAAATGTCTTGATGAAACCTTTCACCGTGTCATATTTTTATATTTTTATTTTTTCCGTTATATTTCGTCGCGTTTTCTTAGCAACTATTTCAACACGCACGTAACAAAACGAATTTGGATTGTTTGGCTGTCTTTAAAATGTATGGATTAACTATAAAATAATAAATAAAGAATAAACATGTTAATAGAATGGGAATCTATATCTATACATATATACAGGGTGCTCCGTTTAAATAAGAACACCTAAATATCTCTTCAGGTTAATGTGATGCAAAAATTATTCGTTACATTATATGCATGGTGTCAATGGACCAAATATTTGGCACGAATATTTTTTTCCGAGGGTAATTTTTTTCGGAGTTGTCAAGGTCATCGATGTTTTTTGGTACATAACTACATTTTTTTTTTATTGCATCGTGTAACTGATGGAAAAATACATTCTGATATGTATAATGACATGACCTTGAAATGACCGTGATCCTCGAACATTAAAGTTTTACCTAGAACTGATGTCTATTGAGATCGTAGGCTTTGACCAAGACTCTACATAAAGAGCGTGAATGTGAATAAACATGTTTACTGTCACAATACTGATGATACCTAACGATTTGAAATTCTGATCAGTTACAATTTATCTATCCGTGTATCGACATGCTGTTTGAAATGAATTACTCAATGCAAGATTAAGTTGATATCGTCTTCATTTACGATAAAGCTGATCATTGTTTAAGACAAGCAGTTAGAATGTATAAATGTAAATTTCCAGACCGTAATTGTCCATCACTTTTTACTTATAAAAAGTTGATCAGTCATTTTCGTGAAACTGGTACTGTTGTCAAAAAGCGTGTAAGAATCAGAAAGAAACAAAATAATTATTGTCGATAAGGTTAACGAAACTCCACAAGTGAGTTTAAGACAACTCGAGCGTGAAACTGGCATTTCTAAAACAAGCATAATACGATTATTGAAAGAAGAAAAATTTCATCCCTATCATCTATCGTTACATCAGGACCTTCACGGAACAGATTTTGTAAATCGCATGAATTTTTCTCAGTGGGGTTTGCAGTAATACGAAAATGACGAATCATTTTTTAAAAGAGTACTATTTACTGATGAAGCGTCTTTCACCAACCATGGACAGCTAAATCTAAGAAACATGCATTATTGGTCAACTGACAATCCACACTGGCTAAGATTAGTGGATAAACAAAGACCGTGGAGTGTAAAATGTCTGGTGTGGCATATTAAATAATCAAATAATTATTATAATTGGTCCTTATTTCATAAACGGTACTTTAAATGGAGAAAAGTATGCAACATTCTTGCAGAACGAGCTACAAATGCTTGTGCATGATGTACCACTAGATATCCGTTTAAGAATGTGGTATCATTATGACGGTTGTCCGGCTCATTCTACACGCCTTGTCAAACAAATTTTGGATTTAAAATTTCCAAATCGATGGATTGGTCGTACCGGAGTTCTAGGATGGCCACCGCGTTCACCAGACCTCACACCAATGGACTTTTTTTGTGGGGAAAATTGAAACAAACAGTTTATAATGAACGACCAACTACACCACAGGAGATAAAGAACCGAATAGTTAGAGCTTGCGCTGATATTAATTCCGAAACAATTGAAAGATCTGTACAGTCGGTCATTGCACGTTTTAGAAAATGTATGAACGTAAAAGGGTCACCATTTTGAACATCTCTGATGATAACTTAAGAGAACGTGAGTGTTGTTTTAACAGTTAGCACATACACACATCTGTTGATCGATATTCTTAGTGTGATAAAAAATATTTTCTTCGCATTCGTAGGTTCAGGAGTCGTGGCCGAAGATATTCGACATCAGTTCCAGCTATAACTTTAATTTTCGAGGATCAGTCATTTCAAGGTCATGTTATTATACATATCTGAATGTATTTTTCCATCACTTACACGATGCAATAAAAAAAAATGTAGTTATGTACAAAAAACATCGATGAACTTGACAATTCCGAAAAAAATGACCCTCGGAAAAAAATATTCGTGCCAAATATTTGGTCCATTGACACCATGCACATTACGTATCAAATAATTTTTGCATCACAATAACCTGAAGAGATATTTAGGTGTTCTTATTTAAACAGACCACCCTGTATAATAAAATCGAGTCCGTCTTTCTGTTTTTAACACTATCAATTGAGAACGGCTGAACATAGAAAGTTGGGATTTGAACCATTAGACGCGGTGTTTCATCGGGAAGGTGTTCAAAAGTTGTGACGTCATTAGTGATCCCTGTTTTGGGCAGGTTTCTGCTTATAACTTTTGACTAGGAGCACCAATATTCAATTTGAGAGAGCGTGGGAGTGAGGGAGAGAGTGAGAGAGAGGGAGACAGAGAGAGAGAGAGAGAGAGAGAGGGTGACGGAGAGAGAGAGAGAGGGGGAGAGAGAGAAAGAGAGAGGGGAGAGGGGGAGAGAGAGAAAGAGAGAGGGGGAGGGAGAGAGGGAGAGAAAGAGAGAGGGGGAGGGAGAGAGTGGTAGAGTGGGATGGTGAGCGAGAGGGAGGAGAGAGAGGGAGAGAGTTGGGAAGAGAGAGAGAGAGAGAGAGAGAGAGAGAGAGAGAGAGACGTTTCAAATTGCTACTAAGTCGATTCTGTAGGTTGTATAGTTTATCTGCTATAACAACCTTTTCAGGTATATCACCTGTGGTCGGGTGCAACCCGCCCGGAGGGCGTAATAAAAATAATAAATAACAGTAATAAATAAACATTTAAATAAGCTAACATAATTGCACGCCTGCATCGCCGTACGCCGCGTCGCGCCGTATTCCATCGAACGACCGCGCTAGTGGAAGAGCACCACTGGCGGTAGCTCATGTCAGCGAAGATATTTTGCTTTCTGGTTCGGTAAAAACGTTGACGTTTCAAACTTCAAAGAGGGGTTTCTCAAGATAAAAGTCTGCTCTATCGCGTGGTATAGTTCGATTTTCCGCTGGACCCTTATATTTTGAGATAAATTCGAAGATATCGGCAAAAATTGGTGCAGAAGCGGTGTCTCTCCGTCTTTAATGATCGTTTAAACATGTTTAAACAATCATAATTTATTAATATTGCATATCACTATATTCGGGGAAGTCTAAGGAATCTTTTGCTGTAAAGATCAGTTCAATATCTTTTATAATAACATCACAATATTTGTTCAAAGTTGAAAAATATGTCTTTTTTAAAACTCAAATTTCTCAAAAACTGTGCGTCTAGGAGAAAAATTAAGGACAGATTCAGAATCAGCGCAAAAAACTCTATAAGAATTGCATAGTGAGAATCGAAATCCCCAAAAAAAGTTGAAATTTGTTGGACAGTGTTATTTTTTGGTAGAATGATTTTTTATTAGAAATCTATTGAAATTCTGATATTTAAAGAGTATCATACTGTAGGATTTTAGGAAAAATGAGAGAACCGCCGCGCCAGCGGGAATCGAATCCGGGCCTTTCTGCTGGTTACCGATCGGCTAACGCGCTCACCCACGGAACCCTCCCATTATTCCCAATCTCTTTTTACAACTGTAATTATGAAGAAAATGAAATTTATCATTAATAAATTTAACAAGAAATTAACAATTTTTTTTAAAAAGGATAATAATAAATGAACTATATGTAAAATTAATAATAATAGGTTTATAATTACAAATGATGCTATGTCTTCTGCACCGTTATCAATCGCTCAGACAAAAGCCTAAAGACTTGTCTTTCACACTTCTATCGCGAGTACTCAATGGTTTCCCTTCACGTTCTTTCAAATATGGCGTGTCTATCTATCCTTACAATCTTATTATTTTTCCAATAGGTATAAAACATATATTAAAAAGAAATTAAGAATACATAAAAATGACTGACTTATTTCAAAATTGTATTATGCATAAAAATGATTATTGTATGATTATTAATAACAATTTCCATCACAATACGCATTTTAAGTAAAAGAAGTGTATGTCACATAGTGATATACGCGAATATTGAATTTTTCCAGTAAATTCTATACTGTGATTGACAGACAAACGGAAAAATTTTTGATAAAATCCAAATTTTTTTAAGAATGTATTTATATATTAGTCATTATTCTCAGAAAATGGAATTTAACAATACAACTAATAAAAGAAATTAACAATTTTTCCACAATAGATCCTACATGAAAAAACGGGCACTTATTAAAAAGTACATAAAATAAAAACTAGCAAAACTAAAAAATTCTTAAACTATAAAATGTCAACATCTCAGGATATGTTTAGAATGAAATTTGAAGTTTTATATGCAGGTAATGAATAAAATCACGGTTGGAAATGTTTACAAAAAAAAATTTACTTTATTAGATTTATAAAGAATGCATATACCTTGGTGAGCAGTTTCCATTATACAGGATTATTATTGTAATAATGATCTACAAAGAATGTAATATTACTCGATTTTTGGTCTCTAGACACTGCGGCACATGACAAAATTTAAAAAATATATATTATAGCCATATTCGAAATGATTCGTCAAGGGATTGTTGGACAGACAAGGTTTATTCAGGTGTTGCGTACGGAGGCTTCACCTTCATAACTGTCTCGCTCTTCCTGTAACCACGTGTTCGTACAGGAGGTCCGGTTAAGTACACAAAAATAAACAACTAACCCCTATGAGAAGGTTTATATGTATATTTTAGAGTAGAGAATCTGGGAAAATGTCCGCCAGATGTTAAAGACCCCCACCATAATTCCTGGCTGAATTTCCTACTATAAAAAGGGGTTAAACTTCTCCATAGATGGGTTAGTACGAGTCTGAAACTTGAACGCTACGCATCGCGAGATCGGGTTTAGTAGTCTCCGTTCGATCAGTCACCGCGATTAACGTATCTCTTTATTCAAAGTGAGTTACCTTAAGTACATCTCCGCATATTTCGTTTGCGTCAAAATCGAGAAATCGCGATTTATTTAACCGCTATCATAAAGTACTATAAACAATTGTATCCAAACACTTTGATACCAATATATTGTGTTTGTAAAAAATTAAGAGAATTTCAAAATCTTAATTACCCACATCCATTTCAAACTCCAGTTCTAGTAATCTATCCCACTAGGATAAACCTTTGCCGCTCGAGGCTTATCCACAAAGCATACCAGTTACGAGAGCCAATCTTTCCCAATACCTTACCTATACCTATCATGTTTTCCTACGTAGTGGCAACCCGTGTGGTAAAACACTCAGTACGTCCACGACAACCTTCCTAGTGGCAACCCGATGATAACAACCGGGACGTCCACAGTAACATCTACCTATTTCAATCCTTAAAACCGAACCTCGGTCACGCCCTATCTGCCAGCCCTCGGCTCGTAACACAGGATTAGGTTTCGGATATAAAGGAACGATGGAACAAAGATATAAATTGACGTTCGAACATTATAATAATAATGCGCAGACAAGGTTTTTTCAAAATCACACGTGTACTCTAGCTAGGTTCCGTGGTACTACAAACAGGCGTCTTGGAGATATGTACTCTGTACTCTCCCGTTCGGATGGCGTTCAGGTGTTATCGCCGTACTCTCCCTACCGAACGAGCGTCCAGGCATACTCCCCCGTACTCTCCTGTAGCTACGGCAGGTGTCCAGGTATTATTGCCGCACTCTCCTGCCGTAGATGGGCGTCCACGAGCTGTTCTCTCTTCTCTCGTTCGACAGGCGTCCAGGTAGTATCCCCGTACTCTCCATGTTGAGCGAGCGGCCGGGATCAAGCTCCCGTACTCTCTCGGCATCCTCACGGCAGGCGTCCAGATATTATCGCTGTACTCTCCTGCCGGGGGCCGAATTTGCTAACCAAGAGCGGCCGTGGTCTTACCTCATCCTGTCTCTTAGAATAGCAAACAGCACCGAGATATCGCGAGCCCGCAATTTATACGCATTCGTTGCTATCCGCGAACGCAAAAATCAACAACCGGTTTGTTAAGCGTATTTCGTCTTTTCGTGTACTCGCCTCGCATCCCCCCCCCCCCCCCCGCCCCCATGATTGTCAACAAACTTTCTTCTGAAAGCTACGAGCTTCTCGTAGCTTTTGTTTTCAGTTTTCTCAAATTTTCTATGTACGCTACAATATAAATTTGGTTACTAATGTATTTGTAATGGTAATTATTCACAAAAAAATGAAATCAAACAATAAAATTAATAAACAAATAAAAAATTAAGAATATTTATGCATAAAAATAATTGTTATCTGGTTAATAATATAGATTTTTTAGTAACATGCAGTTTTTGCCAAAGGAATTTATCGTACATCATAGGAAACATGTGTAGTGCACTGTCGTCAGATTGAAGAAATCGAGAGGAATACAGGTTCCCCCTCTCTGATGACCAAAGTAATATATGA
This sequence comes from Lasioglossum leucozonium, assembly GCA_028454225.1. NCBI lineage: Eukaryota > Metazoa > Arthropoda > Insecta > Hymenoptera > Halictidae > Lasioglossum > Lasioglossum leucozonium. The sequence continues at coordinate 17,467,618 of CM052218.1, read as the reverse complement.
GACACATTGCGCGTGCGCGACGGGGATTGAGTAGTGTGAATGATGGTGGAATAGAATAGTGGAAGGAGAAAAGGGGGAGAGTACATGACGCCCGTTTGGGCATCATCTGGCGACACTGGTGTAGTCAGATATGCCATGTTTGTCCGCACTGTGCGAATGCACGACTTAGGCTAAGATCACAGTGGACCCAACTTCGTCCGACGTCCGACTTCGGCGCACACGCACGAGCGTTTTGAATGCCTCGGGAGGCATGTGTTGGTGCCGCAGTGGTCCAAAATCGGACGAAACAGTCGGGGTCTACGGTAGCCGAACCTTTTCAAGTGCTTCGAGAGAGGTCTCAATAGGACCCAACCCATGGGACAACCGAAGTCTGACGATGGTCGGAGGAAAATCGCATAATTTTGTTTTTCGTCCGACGCGTCGGACGCGTACACGTTCTATAGTAGAATCCGACATCGGGCCACTACGAGAACATCGGCCGAAGAAGTCGGTCGTACCGGCCACCAACACATGTCTCCCGAAGCATTCAAAACGCTCGTGCGTGTGCGCCGAAGTCGGACGTCGGACGAAGTCGGGTCCACTGTGATCTTACAAGGAGAAGGCACACCCTTGTCCTCACAGATTTAGTTGAGACTTTACAGAGTTATAGATCTCGTTCTCCTGATTTCGAATATACCCCATTATAAGGACAACTATCCAGTAGTTTTCGAGATATTTGCAAATTAAAGTTCTATGGACTTTACATGCCAGTTCAGTACGCCATCTTACCAAGCAGTGTTGTGGCGTAGCGGCAACGAGCTGAACTGCTACGCTGTGGGCCGGGGTTCTAATCCCGTCGTGGTAACTTTTTTTTCTATATTTTCGATATATGTTTATTCGCCAAAGGGTTAATTGAAGACTGTACTTATTATTTTATAGGAGAAATACTAGATCTATTACTACATACACAAATATAATAATTATAAAACAATAATTATATTAAAATAATACACAACAAACAATAAATGATATAATAGAAGAAATTATAACTAGAGACGCAAAAAATAATAATTATAAAACAATGATAATATTCAAATAACACACAACAAACAATTAATAATATAATAGAAGAAACATATTTAATTGTGAAAAGAAAATTATTGTAGAATTGTATTATATTGTAGAATTTTATTTTTAATAAAGCGCACTCCTTGGCGGACGACTTCACCGTCAGACGGTGTAATCGTTTCGAGACCCGCTCAATCGGGTCTTTACCGACTTTGTTTCGTTAATCTTACACGTGTCTTGGAATTTTAAAGAGGAAGAATCGTAGAATACGATCATATTTTTAAAAATTTTTTCAAATTTGAACCGGTGATAAAATTTGCAGAACAAAGATATTTCTAATATATTTTCATTAAGACATTACATTTGCGTATAAAATGATAAAGTATTTAAGAAGAATTATACAACAATTTACGTATAATGTAAGGATATGTGATGCTGTTTCACCAAATGGCAGGAACGTTTCCTATCTTCATCATGTTTGTAGATGAGAGATATCGATAGTGTACGTAAGAAACTGGGGAAACCCTACAAACCTTTTTTTTTGTGCGACGCACAGCAAGGAACTGTCAACGCGGTCTTGAAAGGTCATCTGGAAATGGTCAAACGTTCAAGCTCCTCGTTCTGGCTCTTGCCGCCAGTCGTACGGATTGGAAAATCGTGTCCCATTTTGCTATAACTTCTGAACCATTAGAGATATTGCAATGAAATTATCACTAAATATATTTTTAAAATAGTCGTTTTTAACTATAGATAATTAAATATATTTTGCATTTGTTAAACAAGAATTTTTTATTAATTTTCATTGATATTTTTGATTAAAAGAAAAATGGTTTAAATGTAGTTTCACAAACTATTTTTTACTTTCTAGACATGTATGTTATATTTATGTTTTATACAAGTAACATTTTAGGGAATACGTAAAATATAATTTCGAGAAATCTTGTAATAAACACATACAAAAGTGACTGAAGAGGTAAAAACGCATCACAAGAGTGTCAAATGATATTTTTTATAACAATTGCTAATAATAATTATTTTTTAAATGATAAATGTTAACGTTTTGTCGATCGTAAATTGTTTAATAAACATGGTATAAAGTTTTCGGCGCTATTGTCCTACGCTAATTATTTTTTTATTGGAAAATCGGGGACCATTTTCGTATAACTATTAAACCATAAAAGATATTGGCATGAAACTTGAAATGAATAAATGTCGAAATGTGTGGCTATGGATAGATTAAAGAAAAATTATCAATTCTAATGCTTCTGCATCTAAGTCTTTAACTTTTTTAGTTTATGACTTCATTCGTATGTGTGATATACAGGGTGTCCCAAAACTATCGTTCTTCCGGGAAATGGGGGGTTCCTGGGGTGATTTGAAGCAACATTTTCCTTTGCAAGAATGTCCGCCGGGGCTTCGTTTAGGAGTTATTAACGAAAAATACTGACCAATCAGAGCGCGACATAGACGCGTGTTGGCAAAGATGGTACGGCGCGTCAGTAGGATTCCCTCGCTGGAGCGTTAGCGGGTCACCGCGAAGAAGAAGTGAACAAGTGAAGGAGTAGAAATTTTGAATTATTTATTGTAAAAACTCACTTATTTAGCCGTAAATTCACTTGCTGCTTGGAAATGTGGGTCACTGGCCCACTCAGTGACGAACTACACAGCTGGCCTCAGGTATACGACAGCGCCGAACGGTAAGGGACGTACGGTCAGGTCAACGCACCGCACAGCTGGTGGTGAATAGTAGGTATACGACAATCTAAGGCCCAAGGGATGCGCGGTGAAGTCAAAAATCCGGACCTTCACTTAAACTAAGAAGTTTGAATATTCGATTCATGGTATCAATGTGTTCACACCAATATACCCGAGCTTACATCAATCGTCGCCACCCTGCGGAGAGGCGCGGCGTTGACAGGCATTAGAGTGGATAGGCACTGAACAGGAATCCTGCCCACGACCCCGGACTAGGATTGAGCATTTACTGTATACATATAAATACATATATAATTATATATATGATTATATATGTAATTACATAATATGTCTTCATTTATGGATATTCTCGAGCTTTTCCGGGTGTTTCTGTATCTTATTCTGTTAAAATCTTTATGGCGAATTTCCTGAGCCTCCTCTGAAAGTTGACATATTGGCAACAATGCATGTTGTCTGTCCCATGTATTAATATTTTATGGACGGAAGCTGGCATGTAATACCATCCATAATTTTGTACGTAATATGTTGCTGTATCATGCATATTCTCGTCGAATACCTAAACTGATGAGTATGTCTCGACCTTTGTTCGGAAGGGATAAAGATAAAAATCACATGTATGTCTATTCTTTATTTTATTTCGAGTAACTGACATCTTGATTCGAGGTTGTCACGTCGGAATACGTATGTACATTGACTTCCATTGATATTCGGACGCTCTTAGAAAAACAATAACTTTTTTAATATTGGACCATACAACTTGAACTTTTATAAACATTTAGAACAATTAGTTTACTACATGATGTGACAAAAATTTTGAAAAAATTGCAATTGGTCGAAATTGCAGAGAAATTACTAAAAGCTATATTTTATAACATTTTTGTGTGTAATTTGGATTTTAGGGAACGACAAAGAATAAATAATTTAGCATGGTGGTTCACGAATTCCCAATTCATAGAGTAGGGGGAGAGTTTGTTTACGTCAACGAACGTTCGCGTAAACAAAAACACTAGAAAAGTTGAATGAAGAACTGCTAACACAATCATTATTATTCAAATATATGTTTAAACAAATACAATTTTTTCATTTAAACAAATACTTAAACAAATACTTAAACAAATAGATTCGTATGGTTTAAACTTGACTACGTATACACCGTTGCTTCGAGCTTCGAATAAACTACAGGTGACGAATGAAATTAGATAAACTACATTGAATATATATTTGAGAAAAATAAGTAGAAATAAAAGATTACTTTCGGTTATCTATTATCTAAAAATTTTAGATAAAAAATTGTCCATCACTGCCGCGCGGTGATATTCAAATAATAAAGACAATTCATAACGAACGCGATCGACATACATACACATGGGTTATTTGACGAGAGAGAGAGAGAGAGAGAGAGAGAGAGAGAGAGAACATTTTGAAAATATGTAATCATTTGTGAATACTTGGCCCTTATTGACTAAGCAAGAAAATCTATTTGAATATTACTTAAATCTGATTAACTCACCAAGTGGATACGAAGAATAGTCAACAGTGATGTAAGTACATATCTTCAATTTAGGAGATTTACTGCAATGAAGTGTTTTACGTATAAAATATGCTCGTATCTGTTTCAAAATATACATACAATACAATTGTTTTTCGATTTTCTTCGTTACAAATTTATTATTGAAGCTTTAAGAGGATTAGCTAAATTTTCAATTCTAAAAGAGTAACTACATATATAAACATAAACATACTTATACAACATATATAATAAAAATATACAGGGTGAGTCACCAAACGTTAGCACCTCAAATATCTTTGTTGTTTCTAAAGATACGTAAAATATGGTAAGGACAAAGTTAAATGGTACAATGGGGCTGACACGATGCAAAAAAAATTTTGTTTTTATGTCATTTTTTTGGAGATATCAAGGTCACCTTGACTTTTTTAAATGGAACCACCCTTTTTTAAACACCTACAATGATAGTCCGTTTCATTAGGAATTCAGTGACTATAATTAGTCCAAGGTCATTCAAGGTCAAGGACAGATAAAACGTATAAAACTAAAATATGGAAGCAGAATACCTGTATTTTATAAATGTTCGAAATGATGGCCGTCTGCGTCGATACATTGTTGTAAACGAGCTCTGAAGGAATGTTGAACTCTGATAAGTGTATCCGACGTGATATTCGAACATACTGTGATGATACGCTGACGCATATCTTCAACTGTTGTTGGAGCATCCGTGTACACGGTCTCTTTTAGCAGACACCATAAAAAAGAAATCCAGTGGATTTAAATCAGGCGAACGTGCTGGCCATGAAACTGTTCCGCCTCGTCCAATCCATCGGTTTGGATATCGAGTATCCAACGTTTCTCTTGCTCCTCGTGCATAATGAGCAGGACAACCGTCATGTTGGTACCACGTATCGTAGCGATTTTGTAAAGGGACATCTTCTAACAAAATTGGCAGATCTTGCAAAAATTGAGCGTATTTCTGTCCCGTCATCATTCCGTTACCGAAATATGGTCCAATTACTTTGTCGTTCAAAATACCACACAATGATTTTGAAGCAACCCCCATTGACAAAAGTTAATTCTATTTTGAAAATCATTCCCGTGCAATTCTTGATGGAGCGATATGTGGAACGGATGAAAATGTCGGGCCAGAATTCGTATTACGCTACTTTGACTTATGCCTGCTTCCCGGGCAATTTTTCTCGTACTCACGTGAGGATTGACAGCTATAGCTGCTAAAATATTAATTTCAT
>CM052218.1:17436814-17452362 GCA_028454225.1 Lasioglossum leucozonium | reverse complement strand
TATAGATAATTAGTCATGCATAATTTGATTATGTAGATTACATTTTTCTTGTTAAAATTTACAAAATAATTATCTGTATTCTTCACATACAATAAATATTAATATCATAACGCTACTTGCATTAGTTGAAATTTTTTAAATCACACATATACAATTTATATATAATATGTATATATGCTTGTATGTTCGTAATAATATGTAGAACTTGTGGGATTTATCGTATGCATCATATGTATACATAGATTGTACACCTATATAGATACAGGTTTCTCTCTGTTTCGGGATCTCGATACGTTCGTATGTAGTCGGATAGCTTCGGGATCCCGAAGAGACATACGCAGCCGGATACTTTCGAGAACCCGAAGCGACATAGGCAGTGGGATACTTTCGGGAAACCGAAGCGTATCATACTTTCGGGAGCCTGACATTTCTCGCCCGAGAATTCCCGACCCGACCCGGATCCGAGATTTCTGCTCGTCGAGCGATAGCGAGATCGAGAATCGATCAGCAGCTCGCTTCGTCATAGGTCACCGCCGGGATCGATAGAAATCTACGTCACCACGGAGCGGAATTCCCGTTGGTAGATCTCTCGATCGATCCACCAATCACGCGTTCGACGGTGGCCGCAGACGGCCAGCTGTTCGGTCGTTCTCGCCTCGCTCTCACTCTCTTGCGTTTTCGCTAGACCAGTTGTATTCGATCGTGATCTCTTTTGCTCTCTTATAAAATCGCGCGTCTCTTGACCGGTTTTTTAAGGGAATTCTCCGGAATTTTAGTAACTAGTGTCGCTATTAGTTAGTAAAATTACTTTATTGTGAAGAATAACAAGACTAGCGCTTGCCTTGTGTCGATTACAAGGTTTTTATATACTTAGTATCTAGAGACGATTCCTATTCGGGAAAAATAAAGTTATTGTTGAACTAGCTCGTCTCTCCCCTTTTCTTCTCCGAAACATTTTTCGATATTAGAAAGTTCTCAAGGATGAAAAAATTATTTTATGATAGCTCAATCCTTTCCGAATAAAACAAAAATATATATAGCTCAATCGGACAATCGGAGTTCCTGAGATAAAAATTCGGAAGTGAGGCCTATTTTCGTCAAAATGGGCAAAAAACTCAAATTTCTAAAAAAATTCGAAACTGGCAAAATGATGACTTAAACCCCCCCTCCCTAATTTCACATGGACTACAACATATTTCATTTAGAACAAAATCGTCGATGGTCACCACAAAAAGTGATAGATTTAGCATGGAATTTCCTTTTTGCAAGATTCATCGAAAACTACGCGCAATTTTGTTGTGTTACTGGATTCGTTGATCACTGCGTGATGTGGCAAATATGTAGAATGTTGGATCGCTACTTGCAAATTCCGGATTCTCAACCCTTCGTACATGCCCCAGTTCCAAATATTCGCCCATGAACCTCGCGTATTGCGTTCTTATCGAAACGGTTCTCTAAGTCGCGAAATCGCCGTAATGCAACATAGCTAACTTGATGGCGTGCAGTACATCCTCGCTTACAGGATCGCGCGAGGTTGTTTGTGTGAAGTGATTCTCACAAATGTGCTCGTCCAGCGAATAAGGTGCGGACTTAAATTCACTTTTTTCCATACGCTAAAATTCCCGCAACTAATTGTGCAGTTGGTCGTTGGTTACGGTAACACGGAAGGAATTTACTGATCGCGAAATTGAATTATTTGTCATACAGCGACCTGCAAGCACTCATCCGAACGAGTCTTTTGCAATGTCGGACGATCGGCGGATGCCTTGATTTGTCCGATACACTGAAGTTGCCAGAAGAGATCAGCAACGATCAACATGTCGATCTCAGAGGATTCTCTCGGATTCTCTCAGATAGAAGTCTCTCGGTAATGCGATTGGTCATGACGCAGTCGCTCGTCGCAGTGAATGAATTCTTTCGTGGCTCTATTTTGACCGATACGACGCGATTCGCGGCTGTTGTCGTTTTAGGCCCGCTGCACACATGCGTTTTTCTAACGAGCGGCGACCGTGCGGCGACCGCATTTGCGGTCTGAAGTACTATGAAAGCTATTAGAAGCTGCACATTTGTTTGAACCGTAATTGCGGCGACGTACGCCGCTCTTGCGTGCAATATTTTCCGCATTTCCCCAAAGGAACGCACGGTCGCCGCAATCGCATATGCGATCGTCATTACATTATCACACATCAGTTGATGCACACGTCCGTCATTCTGCCGCAAAATGAACGACATAAACGGTGATACTTTATTAGAAATCGAACTCCTTCTTCCTTCCTGCATATTTTCAGCACATGTTCCCACATTTCTTCCTCTTCTCTACACCTTCTGCACTGTCTGTCATTTTCTTCATCCCAATATTTCCTAATCTATATCTTGCCACCTTACTCCACTTCTCCTCTTTCCATCTTTATACCTCGATTCTATTTACGTACCTTAGAGTTACAGCTAGTATTTCTACTGGAGTTATAGCATGTCTCATCCATGTATCTTGTAATGCAATTCTCTTTGTTATTCTATCTAACAGCTCATCAAATGAGTGAACACTCATTTGAAAATAATTAAAGAATTTTTCGGGATTTTCTCTTAAATCAGCAAAGAATGTAGCAAATCTACCTCGTGTAAATCTCGAATCGATAAAAGGATGCACCCAATACTACCGTCTTCTTTCTTTGCGACAATAGTATTTATATACAAAATAGGCAAATACTCTACGCTTTTCTTGGGGACACCTCCATTTTCGATAGTAGTAGAAAACGCAGTGAAGATCGCACTCGCCGCACGTTAAACAAACGCAAGTGGACGCCTTTCAACCAGGGACTTAATACCGGTATAATCTTGATACCGGTATTACACAGGGACTTAATACCGGTAAAGTTTTTATACCGGTATTACGAATATCGGAAAAATTTTCATACCGGTATTACGCCGTGCGACGTAATACCGGTATAAGATTGATACCGGTATGGGCCAACAGAACTATACCGGTAACCGTTTTGAAATACCCATATTTTTTCGGTTTTTCCAATGCTTCCCAGATAGCACTCGGACATCCGATGGACGTCCAACGGACGTCCGAATAATGTCCGTATGTTCCGAGATATGTACAGGGTGTAAGAAAAGTAATGGTCATCCGTCCTAGGGGTGATTCTACACCTCTGGATCGGTGGATATTGGTAAAAAAAACTTGCCGCAAAATTGTTGTTAAAGTTTTTTTTCACGTCAATACTTTTTACATATCAAGAAGAGAAAAAGTCTGAAAGGAGCCATATGCCGCAAACAAATAGTTATTGAGATATAAGCTGTTAAAGTTTTTGCAAAATTTGATTGTGTGGCGTTATACGTATAGACAAAAGCCTACTACTACAGTTCACGCGACCGTGTCGATGAGACAGTACGTGATCGTTGTGTGCCTCGAGACAAACGAAATTTAAAGAGACAGTCGTGGCTAGGCCCGTACCAAGTGATCGTCTGTTTCCCTGCCCATTCAGATAATAAATTTAAAATTGCAAAATATGAAAGAAAATCTTGTATCTCTCTCTCTCTATTGTTATACATAAAAATACTAATCCTACATTATAAAATACTAACGTAAAGTAGACTTACAATTTTTCAGCACACTGCCATTTTCTCGAATTAATCTCAATAACTGTGCCTGTCTTCCAGGTTTAATGTGGGCACCATCAGTATCCAAACACACTTGCAACCTTTCCTTAGAGTTTCGCCGCACTTTTTCACATATGTCTACTTTACGTCTAATTGTTTCAAACGCGTTTTCAATTTTGTCCTTCAGTTCATTAATATTGTTTATTTCCGTTCGTGATCTGTAAACAATACTCTTGACTGCTCCCCAAAGGAATAAGTCAAGAGGATTTAAATATTTAGTAAACGCGAAACACAAAACACCACACTTTCACACGATCACTTAACGCTATACAACACACTTTCTTAACTTGTAACGGCGAATGAAAAGAAATTAATCCGACCGCGATCAATATAATTCTGCACTCTCGATGCGTATCCGCGCGAAATCTCTGCTCTCCCAGAAAACAATGAATTCGATCGAGGCTCATCGGTTGAAACAAATGAAATCGTTGTCATGGAGATAATCATTTTTCGAGAATCATCTGGAAATACCGATTCTTGAGTGTTCACATGTCCGATTATTCAGAGATCAGATATTCGATTCCTTCAAGTTTACATTCTTAAGTAGATTATATAAATTACAAGATTTGAAACGCATTTGTAAGTGGTTCGAAATAAAGAGAATATATGTGAGAAAGTGTTGTGTAGTGTTAAGTGATCGTGTGAAAGTGTAGTTTTAATTTATTATCTGAATGTGCAGGGAAACAGACGATGACTTGGTACGGGCCTAGCCACGAATGTCACTTTAAATTTCGTTTGTCTCGAGGCACCCAACGATCATGTTCTGTCTCATCCACACGGTCGGGTGAACTGTAGTAGTATGCTTTTGTCTATACGTATAACGCCACACAATCAAATTTTGCAAAAACTTTAACAGCTTATATCTCAATAAATATTTGTTTGCGGCATATGGCTCCTTTCAGTCTTTTTCTCTTCTCGATGAGTAGAAGGTATTGACGTGAAAAAAATCTTTAACAACAATTTTCATTGTTATAAAAAATTTTGCGGCAAGTTTCTTTTACAAATGTCCACCGATCCAGAGGTGTGGATTCACCCCTAGAACGGATGACCATTACTTTTCCTACACAAGGGATGTCCGAGAGAGGTCCCAGTTAGAAAGTGGAACGTAGATGGGACGTCCCTGGGACGTACGTGGAATTTTTCTGCGACATATCTGGGATATACGGACGTTATTTGAACGTTCGTCGGACATACCTGGCACGTATCTGGACATACGGACGTTATTTGTAACGATAACAGGACATTTACATGATATTTTTATTATTATTATTGTTATTACCATTATTTCTATTACTATTATCAGACAACGGATGTCTTGCATTTACGAAAAAACGATTATAAGAGTAACATAAAACAGTAAACTGTTTTATGTATGTAAACTGTTACTGTTTTATGATACTCTTATATCGTCGTCTGCGCACGGTTTTCGTTCACACGGTGGAGGTGCCCTTTTATGATTAGTTTCTAACATTTGATACCTATGTTGTAAGATCGTTTGCAATTCGTGTAGGGTGGGCAATTCAACGCCCTTAAGTGTATTTTGCCATTCTCGACCCGTAACCGCGTCTAATTTTGGTGTTATTATATAGACAAGAAGATCGTCCCATTTGTCGGCAGGACGTTTCAAGAAAATGAGCGCGTGCAGATGCTTGGCTGTTCCATCTACGATCTGTAGCAACTCTAATACATTTTCTTTATGCATTTCGGGGAGTTCCAGTATTTTACGAATATGTGTTTGTACAATGATGCGGGCATTGTCGTATTGTTCTCGTAAGAGATCCCAAGCCACGCCGTAGTTCTCATCCGACAATTCAAGTGATTCAATGACACCCGCAGCGTCGCCCGTGATTGCTGTCCGCAGATATTTATATTTTTGCACGATTGTAAACGCAGTACTTTCATGTATTATAGAAGTTATGAAAGAATTATGAAATAGTACCCAGTCCTCGTAGTTTCCACTGAACTCCGGTAATGTTAATTTCGACAATCGCATCCTCCGCGTCTGTGCGGTTTATACTTAATAGTATAATTAATATTGAAGGAATAAAACTATTTTAATAATTAGTACACACGTCAATTCGTATCAATGGACAAATAACAACTGATTAAAACATACAAAAGCTGTTTCGAGACAGCGGACACTCGGTCTCACGCACATTCACACGTATTCATACATTATCGCACACGTTCACACTCAAAGGTGCCGCAATCAAAAGAGTACCGAAATCCGATTCTCGGCGCAGATCATACAGAATCATTCCTCCATATCCATATTCCTACAATGTTATAATTATAATATTATAATTAAAAGTAAATTATTGTCCATCACAATTGGCTTAACTAAACCACGAATCACCTTGACCCATAGGTCATTGTAGGCGTCATAAAAGGCTCTATCCGATAATACGTAAAAAAACATACCATTCCATTTAAAAAAATGAAGTTGACCTTCATATGTCCTTTACGCGTCCACCTACAAAAAAGCTACTAACGAAACCAAGCAAGTTCCATCTGATACATTTCTTCCTAACACCAATAGCAACCGAGTAATTCAGGTGGTCTGTTTCTGGCGCTTCACCCTGTATACAAATATGTACTCAATATATATATATACACAGCACAAACACAATGTATGATACATTACATACACAACACACGTTTTTTACTGTCTTCAATACGGTTCACGAATTTTACGATGAAGAACAAACGACTTGTTTGCTGAGACTGAGACTTCGAGACTGACACTCTGAGACAGGAGACAAGACTGATGAATGGTGAATGTTTGTGCTTCGTCGTACTTATTTCCATGAATGTTAATGAAAACGTTGTCCTGGAGGAGGTGAAGGCCTGTCATGGAGGCATGGCGTAGGTTTCTTCCCAAAAGTCATGGTTTATCCGGAAAATAAAAACTCTTTTAAATTATTTATTTATGACAAGAGCGGCGCACTTCCTTTTTGACGTCCACACGGACCACACGGGTTTCACCTCGTGAGCCTCAATATCCTCTTTCACTAACCAGAAATTTTTTTCTCTTCAAAAACGTGACTTATATAAAAAGTAACTAAAAATTTTTAAAGCAGATGTATGCAGGAATAGATTACGATCAACTCATGGACCGCTACCTTGTCTTTTGTTACCCTGGTTTATTACACTACAGGTAGTAGCCGGACCTTAACACGTTACGTGCGAGGCCCGTTATTTCTAGTGATATTTCTGTCGAGTGTTAATTAATTAAGCACTAAGAACTAAGAACCTCTTTGGAGTCAAAGTGACCCCCGTATTCGTCATATCAGGATTAAAAAGTACAAGAATTTTGTATTTCTATCTATTCCAAAAATAATTAATAATTCATGAAAAATCAATTCATAGTATTTGATATTTAAACAAAAATACTATTATTTAGAAACATAGTTACAGCTATGGTTTTCATGATCCTTCTGTAACCCGAATAACCCGATTCGACGGGTTATACATAACTTTTCTGTAACCCCATTAGGCGGGTTACTTGGCTTACGAGAATCGAACCGGGTTCGGGTTAGGATTCGCATCACTGCACCAGGGCAGTGGCATGTATCTTTCCTGTTGCCTGCATGGTTCAACAATCAAACTTCATAAAGCTTCAAATGATATTTTGGACAATATCTAAGTGTTTGATGTAGATAATATGTAGATATCGGCACGAATGAAGGATAAATGTACTAGTAAATTAAAAATGGAATCTGAAATGCTACCCCCAATATTGTTTCTTAGCTTTGAAAGATGCTAAAAAAATTTTTATATGTACTACATATGTATTAACTTTTTTCAATATCTATAATTCTATACTATCAAAGTGGATTTTCTTTATTATGTTTTATATGTCTTTCATATTTATATCAGTGTTCAACAAATTATAATACCTTTTTCACTGGATAACACTTGTAGAGCATCTCAGCCAAAAGAGAGCAACTAGGCCCAGAGGATTGGGAAGAATTTGTCGAATTTTTAAATAAAATAATGTTGAATGTGTTGCGTATGGAGGCTTCACCTTCATACTTATCTCGCTCTTCCTGCAGCTACGTGATCTTACAGAAGGTCCGGTCAAGTAGTTTGGAATAAACAGTATTACGTCAGTCGCCCATTCGGGCAATCGCGTTGTTTGGACCCGTGAATAATCGGAGATATCGATTCCACGAAGGGTTTTTGATAGCGGGTTGTCGGAACCCTTGATGGTAAATGGTAAAAGACAGATTTTAGAGGGTATATAAGGGACCCAGGTCCTCCTCAAAAACGGGTTAGTACGAGTCTGAAACTCGAACACTATATATCGCGAGATCGGTTTTAGTAGTCTCCGTTCGTCCAGTCTCCGCGATTAATGTACCTCCTGGTTTAAAGTGAGCTACTTTAAAGTACACCCCCGCTAACTCGTTTGCGACAAAATCGAGAACTCGGGAATTAGTATTCGCGACATATTAACAATTGTAATCCAAAATACTACTTATAATAAATCTCTTGTAATTATAAAAGATTAGAGATTTCTCGTTCTTGAACTTCATCCATTTCCAACTCCGGTTCACTAGTATAAGATCCCACAAGGATAAGCCTTTACCGCTCGAGGCTTATCCAACAACATTAAGTTACGAGAGCTGATCACTACCAACACCTTTACCCTATCCTAGTGGCAATCCAGTGTTAACTACTACACTCGGGGAGTCCACGACTTCCTATCCCAGTGGCAATCCAGTGTTAATTACTACACTTGGGGAGTCCACGATTTCCTATCCTAGTGGCAATCCAGTGTTAATTACTACACTTGGGGAGTCCACGATCTCCTATCCTAGTGGCAATCCAGTGTTAATTACTACACTTGGGGAGTCCACGACGTCTTCCTATTTCAATCATTTCAAAAACCGAACCTCGGTCACATGCCAGCCCTCGGCTCGTAACAAATGAAATAAGTGTAACTCGCTGTTAAAGTTTAAAATGATATGTACATTTTTAACGAAATAGTTTGACGTTTTTATAAGAGGTCCTCCACATAGCACAAAATCAGATTTGATTGACGTTCCAAAAGAATCTAAAAAGACTTCAAAAAAGTACCTTTTGCTTTTCTGGATTGAAATACCCTTGGGTGAACCGTGCTTGCCATAATCACAAAACATCAGTTTTTGTAAATTTTTCCTGCTGAAAGTTGGAACTTTTAGCCGATTGAAAGTTGATTAATTTTTATTATAGGATTTCTTTTCAAATTGTCTGATATGCTTAAAAAATCACAGAGACAGATGCCGATTCGCCTGGAAACCTGGTATGTGCAACAGTTACATTTTCTTGTAACTTGGAACTTGTTCACCGCATTACGGGTTGTTTGTAAAACAATAAAAAAGAAAAGTTGCAAGCATCGTGATCTTCTGAAATAACCAAATACACATATGTCTTTATATGAGATGCGTTCACGCTGCTATGAAAACAGCTTTAGGCTAATTCATCCACATTTATGCAACGACACACATAAACTACGTAGTGTTCAGTTCACGCTGTGAATGTTCGAACGCTATCGAAAATCTAGACTAAGCGAACCGAATCGAATCAAACGTGTGTCGAGAACACTCCCCCAAAATTCTCAAGAAAGGATTGATTTTCATGATGACCGGATACTCGTTAAGATGAATTCGGCAACAAGGATGAGTACACGCGAACTAAAGTAAAATTCACGTAAGTAGGTTCTTTATAATTATCATACAGAGTGATTCAGCTGAATCTGCCAACTAAATTGCTTATGAACTATTTGGTGTATGAAAATGTAACGATACATGATTTGCAGCGCAAGATGGTACCAGTTGATTGCGTGTAGATGTTGGGGTCTAGGGTAGTACATAAAACCTACCGTGGTGTCTGCAGGATTGCAAATTATTTTATTAATTTGTAAATTGCCTTCACGGCCGTAGCAAATTTATGTAACTATCCCGTCATAAACGCTGCCAGTCGTGTTCCATTATGGGCTGTCCGTCGGACAGCAGCGTCCGACGGCGTGGCAAGCGCGGTCCCGAAAATTCCCGTTTCCGTACGTGGCGATTATCTTGCCGGTAGCCGTACAGATTAGACAACCGGGATTTCTACTCCCGCCAAAATAAAGCGGTGACGAAGAGTTTTAATAACTCCACCCTCGTGTCGCGTTACCTTTTCGAACATCACGATAAATAGGCAGGACATCCGCGGTGCGCTGACAGCTGACAGTTGACAGTCCGCATCAGTTGACTCACAATCAGTTCTCCGGCACACGAGTATTGTGGTAGAATTCAAACACGCAATTATTATTTGTTTGTATATGTATAATAAAGACAATTTATAAACAAACGGTCATCTTCCATTATTGTAACATACTACATGCTACAGAAAACATGGTTGAAACGAAAGTTGTATGATTTCAAGCATGGCATACAATGAATTAATTTTTTAAATTTTGTTTTTGCTTCTTTGTTGTAAAAGATAAGTTTAATCTTGTAGTTGAAAAGAGAATTTAAGCCTGAATAAAAGGAAGTATAAGACTACCGTACACATGTATCTATATGTTTTTGTTTTAATAAATAATAATTATTGCATCATCGTGTCAGTAGATTTGAAACTATTTGTACTTACATTTTACGTAAATGTTAAAAACAGATTTGTTGCTGTTAACTAGTATACCTATAACATTTCATGCATTTTGTTTCTGTTGACTGATCTTTTTATTAATTTGTTGCGAGCATCATTGAAATTGAGGTTACTGGGACAGGTTCTTGTATAATTTTATTCTTTAACTGCCATTGTGGTATTTATTAATCTAAATAATGTCGCGTGCCAGTCTTTTTATGATTTAATTTTTTTAATCACTTATATAAAGCCAAGTATCACGTGGAGTGTTACGCAACATTTGCTAATTAAAATTAATACCATTTGAATAGTGCATGCGCGCGAAGCAGCATTTAACAGTAAATACATATATGTATTTTAAGACTAAAGTATTACTCGCAATCAGTTTTAAAAATCATACATAAAATATTTAGTTACAACATTTACCTTATCTATATTGAGATTTTTTATTGGTATGTGACAAATTGGTTTATTTGCTTATAAAAAAATAAGAAAGTCATTTTGCTAATGGTTTGTGGTGTTTTTGAAACAAAATTTTATATCTATGTACGATTTGCTTTACAGATTGCACTTATATTTGGAAAGAAAATTTATTTTGCTAATAAGTATAATGATTTCATATTTATTCATTTCACAGATAAGAAAAAACGTCAAAACGGGAGAGGGAACGAACCAGATCAGAATGTATACATAGCAATGTACATATAAGTATTGCACAAAAATATGTGGAAGATAATACAAAAATTTATCTTAATAATAAAAGCATATCCAGTTTTGACGACTCGGAACGAGAATCAAAAGAAATGCAGTCATTAATGTATAAAGAAAACAGCACTTTTTCTTTCGAATAACACATAATCCATGGCTTCCTCATGTTTAATTTTTCAATGAACGACAAAACAAACATTTTCAAGATTGTTAATGTCGAATTCATGTTGAAGCTTTGACGTCGTCATATTAAATTTGAAATTTTTATTCTATAATATCTACTATAGTCATACATTGTACAATAATGTCTATACTAGTGATATTAGTTTCTCTATTTTGAAGTTTTCAGCATCCTCGAATACAAAAGAATACCAGATTTTATAAAAATCGTCAGAAATTGTGAATATTTGGTCAGTTTTTTAACAATATCATAATATTTATCAATATTATATCGCGAAACTTATGAAAGATGACAAAACACACCGCAGCGATACTACAGAAAAACGTTTCAAACATTGTAAGATGCTGAGGCATTGTGGAAAATTGAAAACATACTTCATAACAATTTAGACGCTCTGCTATTAGAATTAGTAATATAAAAAATTTTATGCATAACATTTAGTTTGTTCTGTGCTGGTATCTATGTATACCTAACATTATAATCGAGTTATAATTTCTTGAAAGTAATATTGAATATGAACGGATTAAACATCGTATTGTAATTGAGATATTCAGTTCTACGATTCTACAGGGTGGGGCACTATAAACAGATCACGCGAATAACTCGTTTGTTTTTGAAAATAGAAGAAAATGCATCAGACCAAACTTACTTGATATCGAGGCGTTCGTAATCTGATGTCATTAATTTTTTTATAGGTGGAGACGTCAAGGAGATATGATGATCAACTCTGTTTCTTTAAATGGAACGGTATGGTCTTTTATTTACATTCTGATAGTGTGTTTCAAGACGAATACAATTACCTATTATGAAGGTCATTCAAGGTCACGCAAGGTCAACTGCAATAGAAAATAAAGTGTCTGAAAGCACTCTTCAAATACTCCTGTGCCTTCTCTAGTTGTTGGCATACCGCTCTTGTAAGTATTGATAAGGGTCACAGAACATAAATAAACATACAATCACATTGTATGCTTACCTGTATCCAGATATGTTATTAGTAATTTGACTACCGACCAGAGTACGGCTTCGTAATATTCAAACTGAGTGTTCAATTTTCAAGAATGCGTTACACAATAGCAGAGAAAGTGGAAGTGGTTACCATTTATGGTGAATGTCATAGAATTATGAGGAAAGTGGTACGCGTGTATGGTGAAAGATTTTCCGATCGTAATAGTCCTTCACTTTCTGTCGTTGCAAACATTACAAAAGTTTCGAGAAACTGGAAATGTGGATAAGAAAAAATGCAATCAAGTCAAAAAAGCAACTGATGATGGAAACACGATAAACATTTTAGCAAGTGTAATACAAAATCCACATGTTTGGTACGAGGCAACTTGAACACGAGAGTGGCATCAGTAGACGAAGTATTTTGTGAATACTTAAAGTTAACAAACTTCACCCATTCCACATTTCACTACATCAACAATTAAGTGAAAATGATTTTCAAAAAAATATTTACAGTTTTGCGAATGGGGGCGACGGAAACTGCAAGACGATCAAATGTTCTTGAATAAAATTTTGTTGACGGATGAGGCCACATTTACAAACCATGGACAAGTTAACCGTCACAACATGCATTACTGGTCAGTAGATAATACACGATGGCTACGAGAAGTGGACAAGCAGAAATCTTGGTCTGTCAACGTCTGGTGCGGCCTTCTTCATAATAAAAAAATAATTAGTCCATATTTCATTGATGGCACGCTAAATAGTCATAAATACGAGAGTATCTTAAAAGACGTTTTGCCAGAATTGTTAGAGGACATTTCAATGGACATGCGTCAGTCCATGTGGTTCCAACAAAACGGATGTCCTGCTCACTCAGCACGAAATGTTACAGAATTACTGATTAGGACATTTGCAGGTCGTTGGATTGGTCGATCAGGAAGTAATAAGTGGCCAGCACGTTCCCCAGACCTGACACCACCAGATTTTTATTTGTGGGGTAAATTGAAGGAACAAGTGTACCGCGAAAAACCAACAACCAGAACGTATAAAAAGAACTTGCTCTGTAATAGATACAACTGAAATTTGTCAGGCAGTATCATTAATATTGCAACGTTTTAGATTATGTCTCCGTGTTCAAGGTCGTCACTTGACAACACTTGAAGTAGCAGTGGAAGAGTGCTTTCAGACACTTTATTTTCTATTGCAGTTGACCTTGCGTGACCTTGATTGACCTTCATAATAGGTCATTGTATTCGTCTTGAAACACACTATCAGAATGTAAATAAAAAACCATACCGTTCCATTTAAAAAAAAAAACAGAGTTCACCTTCATATCTCCTTGATGTCTCCACCTATAAAAAAATTAATGACATCAGATTACGAGCGCCTCGATATCAAGTAAGTTTGGCCTGATTCATTGTCTTCTATCTTCAAAAGCAAGCGAGTTATTCAGGTGATCTGTTTATAGTGCTCCACCCTGTATATGTATATATTCAGAAAAATCAGTGACTTCGTGTGAATAAATAGCGTGATCGCTGATGCCGAATGGCCCATAATTGTAAATTAACAAAATTCTAAATGCCATTTCTGATTGAAAATGAGTTAATTGGATAGCCAAAGTAGACATTTTTTTAGTAGAGTTTCTTTATTTAGTAGAGTAGTGAAGTATGAAAGAAAAATCTATTTCATCAACTTATTCAATAGGAATACTTAAACCGAAAATAATATCCTGACTATTAGTTGTGTAATGTTGGTGAAAAATTTATACTACAGGTTATTGAGGATTAATTGAAAACATTCTAATTGGTTTTATCGAATAAACGAATTTCTAAGACTGTGCGCTGCGTGTTTGAATAATATGAAAGAAACATGAATTAATAACTTAAATGGATATTAAATAATTCGATGTCGCTCGATCGATAGAAATAATAAAGATACCTAGTAAATGCATCTTTGTGTCGTGCAGAATAATCTGAAAGTAAATCTCGGTATGCGTGGATAACTGCAAAAATATACGGAATGGGCTAGTTGCCAGGATTTTCGCTATCAGTGGTCCGGTACGTCAAAGAGGGATAAAATATTAAGTAATGAGGCCAAATGGAACGTACTTTCTATTTAATTATTCTATATAGAGCACGATGTGATATTTCTTTAATAATTTAAAGTTGTTATACAAAAATTTGTATATTTTTTGAAAAATTTAATTTCTTATTCTGTTAAACATTTCTATAGATATCAAATATATTTAACAGATGTTCCATACACAAGAATACATGTATTGATTTATGACTGCTGAACTGACGTTTTAATAAATACATATCGCGTTAGAGATTATCTTTTAGCAAAGAAACTGGGAAAGGTGAACAAAATATGATGCATAATGTTATTTAGTATATACATATATACAGGGTGTCCAGGAATGGAACGATATCCCTGTATTTGCGGATGGCTCACATCATATCCAACTATATGCCAAAATTTCGTTTTAGTAAAAGTCCCACCATTTTTGAGATATTGATTTTTTAATTTTTTTGCGAAAAATTTGACTGACCAGTTTATTTTATGCCATTTCTACAAATGATGACTTTTTTGATACCTGTTTTTTAAAATTACTTATGGATGATGTACTCATCCAACGCAAGGTACTTTTCTTTCTTAAAATGTTAAGAAAACCTCAAAAAAAATCTTTGTGAAAAAATTGTATGCTTTATTGAAACGGCTGACTTTCATAGCCTATGGTGTAAAAATAATGTATATACATATATGACCTTCAACCCAGAAAAATGGTATAAATAAAATTCAACGTGTAAGATTCATTTGATGTATTTCTGTTACGCCAAATGTTCAAAAATACATCCCTTGAGCTGCTATACATTCAAATGTATCGCAATACACAACATAATAACAGATTCGGTGTTGACAGGAGGACAATTATGATATACCTTCACCTATACGTTCGTGCAGAATCGTGTTTATCCACTACTAATTACTCAGAAGACCTTCTTGCTATCAGATTTCCTCAGTTTCTAAGATTTCTCGATCAGTTTATCGATGAACGTTTCATAATGCGTTACTCGAAGGAAGATAAAATTGATATGATTTTCATTTATGGAGAAAGTTGACAGTGTTTAAGAAAAGCCGTGCAGTTGTACGAGGACCGATTTCCTAATCGTAATTGTCCATCAGTGTCCGTTTACTCCAATTTGATAAATAAATTCCGTGAAACTGGTAGTATCGAAAATAAAAAACGTACAAAGGTGAGGACTGTAAGGAATGAAGCAAACACAATTAATGTTCTGGCAGCAGTGAATACAAACCCTCATGCTAGTACGAGGCAAATCGCACGAGGAAGTGGCATTAGTCAAAAATGTGTAGTGCAAATACTCCAGGAACACAAATTTCACCCCTTTCACCTATCAATTCATCAAGAACTTCATCAAGA
>CM052218.1:17402089-17436714 GCA_028454225.1 Lasioglossum leucozonium | reverse complement strand
ACGTTCTGTAACTTCATGGCTGAATGAATGTATAGCAGCTCAAGGGATGTATTTTTGAACATTTGGTGTAACAGAAATACATCAAATGAATCTTACACGTTGAATTTTATTTATACCATTTTTCTGGGTTGAAGGTCATATTGTGTTGCATGCATGAATTCGTTATTTTGTCAGCTACAACATTACGTTAACGAAAATATATCATTCCATTTAAAAAAACATCGATAACCTTGAAAACTCATAAAAATGACCTTTTTGAAATTTTTTTTTCCCTTACACCGTTATATGTGGCCCTTTAAACAGTGTAACTTTGTCCTACGAAGTTTTTTTGTACAACAAAAAGTAACGGAGATACTTAGGTGTCCTGCTTTATCGAATTCACCCTGTATAAGACCTCCGAAATCCTGTACCAGTAGTCCAGTTGGCTAAAACCTCTGCTACGGCACGTTTCTGCGTTTGAATAAAACTTTGTATTTCTCGACAAATCGATTTCTTAATCATAGTACGGGAATCCTCCCAAAATCACGCGATTCACCGTGACACTCGACTGGTCGCCGAGTGCCAATAGTTTGATTGTTCTATCAATAAGTCACGAATGTGCCATAAATGATTTCCGAAGGAAACACACGTGAACTGTTCCTGCGCTACGGATCAAACATTATTATGTAAAATTATACAGAAATTTGATTTCTTCACTTCAACGAACTAGTTTCAACGAACTAATTTTTTAATCGCATTACGGTTAAAATGTCAAATGTTCATGTTTTATGTAAATTGAGTTTGGTAACTCCGAGATCTAAACGAGTAAAAATGTATCACGAAGTAAATATAGTGTCGCAGACTATAACCTGACTGCTTTACTATTATAAAATGAAATTGTCTTTTGAGCACTTTGTGCCATCTTTGTTTATTAAATTTATTGTTACAATTAGACGTGGTTTAATTGAAATAGTAATGATTAACTGGATAATAAGTCGTATACAGTTTTATTGTTGTAATTTTGTGATTACAAGACAAAACTTAATTTAATTTTTTAATTAAATCTACAATCATTTTTAATGCTATAATATTATATTAATTTTTTGTATTATTGTCTCCATGTATAAACACATTGGTTACAATTTACAATGAAATGGTGCTGTTAGTTTTACTAAATTTAAAGAAAGAGCAAGTAAATGACGTTTGTCGTATAAATTTATTTTTCTAATACTGTTGTCAATCTAGAATATAAAGTAAACAAGGAAAACTGTAACAAGCAAGGATTAGAACAGAATCTGTTTGATACCTGAAATCGATTCTCCAGACGTTGTTATTACTTCTGCGTGCGATCAGGCTGATGAGATAAAATATTCTCGTTCGGGGACTTGAAATTCTCTCCGCTATATAAGCAGTACGTAAGTATGTACGTATATCTACGTACATATTAGAGATCCCCATTTCAAGTGTGCCTGAAATACACGTGTACACTTGTAGTTCGGATGTTCGTATTGAAATCCGTGTATTGTTTACTACGCGGGTGCACGTGTATTTCGATGCACGGGTACATGTGTACTTCGACACACGGGTATCGACACGCGTGTATTTCGATGCACGGATACATGTATGTGTACCGAAATTAGAGTTTCTGCTTTCGAACGTTTATTGAAAATGCGTATTTTCATCCGCGTACCGGGTACACGGGTATTGAAATACACGGATCGTAATATCTGTACCGGGTGTTTCAAAATTATATTCCTCATCTCTGGATTAGTGGAGATTTGTTTAAAAAATTTCAGGGCCAACATTTTTTGTCATCGCGTCGTATAGTACTCATCGGGGGAATAAAAACTATACGACGCAATAACAAAAAATAATTTTTGCGGCAAATTTTTTTTAACAAATTTACACGGATCATCTCCAGCATTTTTATTATTGTATGAATTTTCTGACGATATTCGTTCAAAGCCCAGGGCTTGTATTTTGGCCTTGAATGTTCGACTCTGTTTCGCTACATCTGACTTTCAACTTTTCGAGCAATGTTCGAGCTGATTTTCAACAATTTCTGAATTTGTTAAACAATATTTAACAATTCCAGCAACCTCAGCGATGCCGGAACGGTGTTTTTCATGTGCTGGAAATATTGTAACAAAAAAACGAAACCGCTTACTTTCACAAAATGTTAATACTTTAGTTTTCTTATTTCAGAACAAAAAATTAATAAATTAAACTTTATTAATGTTAAGACATATGTAAGAGGCCTCTTTGAAGGGGGCTATCCTGAGGGTCTGTTTTTTATTATCGAATCACTTCCTTTGTTTAATTTCCTTGTTTCCGGTGTTCGATCTCAGTTATTATGGCGACTGTTCAAGAATCTTCGAATTTGAAGGCTATGAAAAGACAACGAGCCTCTATTAGGGCTCAAGTAACTCGTATAGCAAACTATATTAACGAAACGTCAAGCGTAAAACTAGGTTATCTGAATTACAGGACTCATTAGAAAGAGTGCAGTTTAGTATTGAAGAGGAAGAAGATAGTTTAGAGCATGTCTCAATTAGAGATCAATTTGAAAGACAAGTCTATTCAACAGTAGCGTTGATAGAAAAGAATATAGGATCGCTAGAACCTCCCAGTAGACCTGCTTCTTTAGGTGCTTCGATTGATTCGGCTTGCAATATCACGGTAAAGCAAACAAACAGTCTTCTGCCAAAGGGTATAGCCGGATAAGATGGTCAAAAATGCCCTTGAACCGAATAATATCGGGAATACGCCATTCAATAGGACATCAAGAAAAACATACTGTGCAAAATTTTAACCCTGTATCTCAATCGGGAGGGTAGTTATGGGGTAAAATTGAAAAATCAGTTTTTGGCCTATTTTCCCTAGTTAACGAAGTTAAAAAATTCTGAAAAAATCTGAGATATGTCAAGCATCTGAATACATACTTTGCAATTGGTTTTAGATTTTTAAATTGAAAATCCTGCTTGTAAAAAATCAAAAACCTCAAAAAAATCGAAAAAATGCAGATTTCGCATGGAGGTTCTAGGTTGACACCTCCAATTTTTTTTTCAATACCGATATATTATTATAAGTATCATTCATGAATTTTTTCATATTTTTCCTCCAGGTGCGTCATTGTCAAAAAAAATGAAAACCGATTTTTTCGACGTTTTTTCCGCGAAAAACCTTGCTCACTTTCAAATTGTTACGTTTTATTTAATTGGTAAACCTATTAGACATTGATAAACCTTTAACATTTCACAGAAATAATTAAACAATGGAATTAACTGGATTAGTATTCTACTGCATCAGCGCATAACATCTGAAAATATTGACTGTATTTCCAACAGTTTCCAATGGTTTTGATCACGACAAATAATTCAGAGGTATTGCTTGGCACGGCACTTGTACTAATAGTTGACAAGTTCAATAAGGAGCATGCTTGTAGGGTGTTGCTTGACGGTGCATCTCAAGCACATTTCATTACAAAAAGATTAGCAAATCGTTTGCAATTAGCAAAAGAAAAATTAAATTTCAATTTATCTGGCATAAATCAGATTAAGACACAAGCAGATACTCTTGTAAGTGCCACAATTAGGTCAATGTCTAGTCCTTATGCAACTAGCTTAAAATGTGTTGCTGTTGAGAATATAAGCGGGCTGCTACCCGCACACATGATTAATGAAAGCAATATTAAGATTCCGGAAAACATTCAATTAGCTGATCCCAATTTTTATAGACCCGCGGAGGTAGATTTATTGTTGGGTAGTACTGTATTTTACGATCTGTTAAATAGCGGTCAAATTAGAGTACCCAACAGCAAGATTATATTGCAATCTACTAAATTAGGGTGGATTGTAACGGGAGAGGCGGATTGAAAACATAAGTCCTGTTTCAATATTCAAACATCTTGTTTTTTAACACAATCGCTGGATAAACTATTATATAAATTCTGGGAAATTGAGGAAATTTCTAACAAGATACCATTTTCAAAGGAAGAATTGACGTGTGAGCAGAACTTTATTGAAAACACATCACGCGATAATACCGGATAGTTAAACTTCCATTTAACGATAAGGGTAACACTCTAGGCGAATCACGAAGGGCTGCGTTAAATCGTTTTTTGCTTTGGAGCATAGGTTTCATAGAGACTCTCATTTATGGGCTCGGTATTCTGAATTTTTAAAGGAATACGAAGATCTTGGTTATATGACCAAAATTCAAAATGATGACTGTAGTTCGGGATATTATCTGCCACACCATCCAGTGGTTGAAGAATCTAGCAATACGACTAAGATTCAAGTTGTATTCGATGCCTCTGCCAAGACGTCTACTGGCGTATCATTGAATGATGTCCTTTTAGTTGATCTTACTATTCAGGACAGTCTATTTAGTATTTTACTTAGATTTAGATTATACACATTTGTTTTGACAGCTGACATCGAAAAGATGTTCAGACAAATTCAGCTCCATCCCGACGACAGACAATTTCAAAAGATTCTTTGGCGCACTTCACCTGATCAGCCTGTAGAAACATACTTGTTAAACACGGTAACCTACGGCACCGCGTCCGCACCTTTTCTTGCTGTGCGTTCCTTACGCCAACTAGCCGATGATGAATCTGAAAAATTTCCAGTTGCGGCAAATATATTTAAGCGAGATTTTTATGTGGACGATGTTCTGACTGGAGCATTTAATTTTGAGTCCGCATTAAAATTAAGGAACGAATTGATAGAATTATCAAAATTATGAGGTTTTAATTTACGCCAATGGGCTTCAAATGACGTCAATCTAATTAAAGATTTACAGGTGGAGTCAGATCAGGGAGCTATTTGCTTACACACAGATGATAATAAAAAAACTCTAGGAGTTTATTGGGGTCCAGTTTCGGACAATATTTTTTATACTATAAGGTCTTTCACTAATGACAAACACATAACAAAACGCATAATTTTATCGCGCATTGCACAATTGTGTGATCCTCTTGGATTGCTTGGTCCAGTAATTATAAGGGCAAAAATAATTATGCAATCATTGTGGAAGGCCAATATAGGATGGGACGAGCCAGTTCCATAAGAATTGAGTTCTATGTGGTCAGTTTATCAAAATGAACTTTTAAGTTTTAATTTTAATTTTAATTTAGTTTTAATTTTAAATTTTAAATTTTAAATAAATTTTTTGTTAAACGTAAATTAATAATTGATGAGGCTATAGATTTTCAGTTATACGGTTTCTCTGATGCAAGTGAGTCCGCTTACGGAGCTTGTATTTATATTAGATCAACCAATAAGAAAGGAAAGTTCAAGGTGGCATTACTTTGTGCCAAATCACGCGTAGCACCAGTTAAAACAATATCGCTTCCTAGATTGGAATTGTGTGCTGCAAGACTTCTAGCTGGGTTATATTGCGAGGTAAAATCTTCATTGTCTAACATAACATTGAGTAAAGTCAGATTTTGGTCAGATTCAATGATTGTATTGCACTGGCTAAGGACGTCACCTCATATTTTGAAGGTATTTGTTGCCAATAGAGTCAGTGAGATACAAGCAGTAACAGTAACTTCTCGTTGGATAATCCAGCTGATTTTATATCGCGTGGACAATATCCACTTCAATTTTTGCAAAATTCCATGTGGTTAAGTGGGTCTCATTGGCTTGCAACTAACGAGGAGTTGTGGTCAAATCATGAGCTTTCGGAAATTGACTTACCCGAGAGACGCAATCTAATCTGCTTGACCACAAACAATGAAAGTGATAATTTATTTACGAGGTTTTCTTCAATTTCCACTTTAAATAGAGTCGTTGCATATTTGTTACGATTTTGTCACAATTCAAGAAGCACTGAACGACGTGTCGGACCACTCACCACGCTGGAAACTAATGATGGTCACTTGCGGATCTTACAATTGGTGCAAGAACAGACATTTACTTTAGATATTCGAAATCTGAAACTTAATAAGGCTCTAAACAGTAATAGTAAGCTATTGAATTTAAATCCTTTCATTGATGATTCAGGAGTCTTGCGTGTAGGGGTCGACTAAAATATGCAAATCTCAATTATGGTCAGAAGTATCCGATTTTATTACCTCGATCGCACCATGTCACTAATTTAATTATACAACACGAGCATATACGGCATTGGCATGCGGGTGTTTCAGCCACGTTAAATGCACTACGGCAGCGATATTGGCCGATCGATGCCAGAAATAATATTAAAGGGATCATACACAAATGTATGCGTTGTTATCGAACAAATCCCAAGATATTAACGTATGTAATGGGTAATTTACCTAAAGACCGAGTAGTACAAGCTAGGCCATTTCAGAATGTTGGAATCGATTATTGCGGACCATTCATGATTAAGGAGAAGAAATTTCGCAATAGGACAAAATTAAAGGCATATGTAGCAGTTTTTGTTTGTTTTGCTACTAAGGCGGTACACCTAGAACTGATCACTGACTTAACCTCAGAATCATGCCTAGGTGCAATAAAACGTTTCTTTGCCAGACGAGGTAAAGCTCACAATATTTATTCAGGCTCTTGGAAGGGGGCTATCCTGAGGGTCTGTTTTTTATTATCAATCAATTTATGGCTAGGGCTACGGCTGGCAAATTTCAAAACTGAAATTACCCTGACTGTACCCCTAATAATACTTAACTTGGGCAAGGACCCAACACGTGATGCGCAGACCCTCGAGGACCCTCTCAGCGGACCCTTTGTCGACCGCTGTTGGATTTTTCGTGGTCCCACCCTGCATCTTGTGGGGGCGTTGAGGGACCAGGAAGTACTTCGACTTCTATGGGTGGACATAACGCCCCACTCTTTCTTAGAATTTTAAGACAAGTTTGTGACCTCCATAGGAGGCAAGCGTAAGTTAGAATTTCGTCGACCATCGAACGGCACACAGTTGTTAAAGTACTAGTTTTTCCGTATTGTTGTTTCAAATAAATATATAATTTCGTCACTACTGGACTATTTTTTGCGATAGCACGCGTCGTTTCTAAGTTCAGATCGGACGTGCATCCCCGACAACTAACCAAAACCATAATGTTTCTTATTTTCACCTGCGACTCAGTAAATTAAATCTCATAAACAACTTACATATCTAAATATTCTGATATTTCTAATTCTAATACACGTGGAACTATACATTTCGATAGGTGTATCCGTGAACTTCATTGCATGGATACATGTATAAACATTATGTTTCATGTACCCGTGTATTAAGAAGTATGTACACGGATATATTAACTACACGTGTATCTACACGTATATTTTAGGTACATATGAAATCGAGATCGCTAAAATACACGTCTATTCATACATTGATATATTTTCTATCAGTTAAAATATTGGCAGAATCACGACTACGACTACAACACTCTTCAAAGTTAATCTAGAAAATTAATTTCAACCATGCCGAAACATTTCCTGCAAAATACTTCACCTTCTATAAGAGTATTTTCTTTTAATTCGTAAAGCGATGGTGGATTGTTGAAGCAAATACGGTTCTTGAGGTATTTCCACAAAAAGACGGAACGGGAATAGGGTATGTGCGTAGGTATAAGAACTTGCGCGATCATGCTCGATCACTATACCTACTCCAACGAAACAAGGCAGTAAAGTACCAGCGAACATCCTTTCCTGCTCACTTGAGAAAGGTAACATCAATCTCATTGGACAAGATTGTATGTATGTGCTTACATATATTGTAGATATGAAGCAGAAGCAGTACACAATTAAAGAATCTGTAAATTCAACCTTTTTCATTGTACGGTTGCTATTATTTCAGCAGTACTGCACGATCTGTATTCTATATCATAAAAATGGAAATAGGTAATATATATGTTGGTATAAACGAATCGCGCAGGTGTTTCTGACGATGAATGTTTGAAATTACAAAAAAAGAAAAAATATGGGTAGTCGCTTCTGACATAGAAATATCAGTTAAAATTCGATTTTTAACCGAGTTGGAGAATGCGTATCGTGAAACAGACAATATTTGATATTTTTAATGGAGCATGTTATTGAAAATAAATACTGTTCGTTTTGATACTGCTTTGTTTCCGTTTTTATTTTTTAAAAGCTGCATCAGTTATTTGAAGTAAGGTGTTCTTATTATGGCGGCGTCAAGTTATCGTCACGTCTTCGTCATATATTTATGTAAACAAATTTAGGTTAAGATTAAGGTGCGACTGGACGAATGAATCTAGTTGACTGCTGTGCGATAGCGTCGAAATAATGTTTATAGAATATGGTTGCGTGCTGTGCGATAGTGTCGTATGAATGTTTAGAGTTTAGAAGATCGGGTCCAGCGTTAATACGATAGTGCTTGGTGTCGACCGTCGCGTAGGCTGAGTGTGTTTAGTTTAGAGTGAAAGCGAACTACAGTATTCGCTCGATCTAAGCGCAATGTGAGGGGCACGATTTAAGCACAGTGCCTACCCATTCCACTGAGGGGCATACCTCGCCAGCGGCCACGAAGCTCGAGCTGCCTCGGTCACCAAGCAGTGTAACCATATCGCGTAATCCGACACCGGCTCGGGTATATCGGTGTGAATCACTCCTACTAATCCAATTACAAAATTTCTTTATTTTTCATTATTTTCTCATGGGATTTTCACTAATTTATTTCTTGTATTTTTCTGATTAAAATGATATTAAACACGACATATGTAATTCCAACTGTATTTAGTCGTCTAATTGACGGTATGGAGTCAGTTTAGGACATTGGAAGAGGATAGCGAGTGGAAAAGAAAGAGAAACAGCGACTACGACGGTCGGAAAAAAATTAAAAACTTGAAGGATTGCATTATGCAATCCTAAATTAATAACACAGACAGGAAATAACTTTTTCAAAAATAACTTCGCTGGCACGTATGTCGTAAATTTTGCTAATTGTCTGTGTGCATTTAACTGGCCGCTTCACTAAACATTAATTGAATCAGAAAATAAATAAAGAAAAATGCAAAAAAAGTGCCGTCGTCTTGCTTTAAGGGAGACTTCTTGTACAAAGGGCCCAATTTCACATCAAAATTTTCATTATGAGGCATATGTGCAGGCTGCGCCATGCTCCAACGGGCTGTAGTTTCGTTAATTTGCATAATTCAGGTCTAATTCTTTGAGAATATAATTCCAAGATGTTAAGTTGTTTATGTAAACGTATGTTATACACATATAGCATGTGTTAAATGTATGATAAAGTATAAATTATGCTTCACATGTACAGTAAATATGGGCCAAATTATAGCTTGTTTGGTATCATTTTAATCAGAAAAATGTCACGAATATATTGGTAAAATTTCGTTAAAAACAAGTAAAAAATAAAGAAGTTTCATAATTGCACTAGTATTGTCTCACCATTAGGCGCCTTCGGTTACGCGGTCCTATTTACTTGCTGTCCGTTTCTACGTTCGGCTTCCTTTATACCTCGGGCGCGTTCGACGCGGTTGACGCGCACGAGGCAGGCATAAAAAATAGTGTCGGGGCACGATCTAAGCGCATCTAGAAAACCGAGAAAACGCTTAGATCGAGCATACATACTGTACTACGAATGAATACGGAATGATTTTCATGAGAATGCGTTCGCGAGCGAACGTTTAGTTTGTAAAGCAGTTCTGGTTAAGAATTCGTGGAGAGCAAACACGCGGGCTATGCGTCTGAGACCTTAATAAACTACGGTGTGCTATACCAAAGCCAACGAGTCAAGTTATTTCTCGTCCCCGATACCACCTCACATTTTTAAAATACGGGGTGTTCCAAAATTACTCCAACTCCTTGAAATGGGCGGTTCCTAAGGTCATTTGAAGCGACATTTTCCTTTCGCAAAATGTCCGCCGGGGTTTCGTTTAGGAGTTACTAACGAAAAACACGGACCAATCAGAGAGCGAGCTCAGCGCGCGATGACAGAGATGGTCCGGCGCGCCAGGAGGTTCCACTGAC
The DNA here is from genome assembly GCA_028454225.1 of Lasioglossum leucozonium. Taxonomy (NCBI): domain Eukaryota; kingdom Metazoa; phylum Arthropoda; class Insecta; order Hymenoptera; family Halictidae; genus Lasioglossum; species Lasioglossum leucozonium. Next base: position 17,426,797 of record CM052218.1, on the reverse strand, counting down.
GAGGGTGTTAGCAGTGTGCCACGTCGCGACAAAGAAGTGAACAAGAGAAGGAGCAGTAACTGATTGAATTATTGTAAAAACTCACTTGATTCACTGAGCCACTCGGTGACGAACTGCACAGCTGGACTCAGGTATACAACAGTGACGAACGGTAAGAGACGTATGGCCAGGTAAACGAATATTAGGTATACGACAATTTATTAATGCCCAAGGGATGCTCGGTGAAGTCAATGATCCGGACCTTCACTTTCACTGTTCAAACGATAGATAGTGGTCGTTGTACACTAGGACGCACCAGCGGCGGCGTTTTGACCTTTTTCTATGTAGTTCAATGGGACTGCGCATACTTAGTAGCCGTTGCACAGTACCAGCACAGGCTCGACAAAATTTGCTCACACTAGGACGCACTAGCTCCGGACCAGCATCGCCTCAGTAGGACCGCGCGGCGCTCAATATACCATCTATTAAACCACTAAATACAGTTGCAATTGTACCGTTTTAGCGTAATTTTAATCGGAAAAATACCAGAAATGAGTTGGTGAAAGTCCCATAAGAATGTAATGAATAATAAAAAAGTTTTGTAATTGGATTAGTAGTGGTTCACACCGATACATCCAACCAGGTATCGGTTTACACACAGCATGCCCAGCGTGGTCACACTTCTTGGCGACCGAGACTGTTCGAGCTTCTGGGCCCCTTGCGGGGTATGTCCTCCAGTGGGGATAAGCAAACGGATTAGGACCGACACCTCCGCCGGACGGTTGGGTATATCGGTGTGGACCACTACTAATCCAATTACAAAACTTCTTAATTTTTCGTTATGTATTTCTTTATGGGAGTTTCACAGGATTATTTGTGGCATTTTTCCGATTAAAATGACACTAAAACAGTATAATTGCAATTGTATTTAGCGGTTTAATTGACGGTAATTTGTATCGGCCACGCTGTCCTACTGAGGCGGTGTTGGTACGTCCCAATGTGCAACGGCCCTTACGGTCCGTGTTTTTCGTTAATAACTTTTAAACGAAGCCCCGGCGGACATTTTGTAAAAGGAAAATGTCGTTTTAAATGACCTCAGGAACTCCCCATTTCAGGGAGGTGAAGTAATTTTTGGGATACTCCGTATACCATCGTGCCCCTTAGTCAAAAAGTAGTAAATTTCGATCAATAGAAATCAACTAAGATTTTTAACTGAATAAATTCAAGGTAAGAGAAGAGGAGGAATTGCTTTCATAACATCGATTAATAACATTTCAGTAATATAATACATATAAGGATCGTAGTATCATTTTAATTCTTCCGACTATTTAAAAACAAATGTTTGGATTGTTTACATTTACTAAAAAAAAGTTTTTCATTTTAGAACCTGGTCAGCTCAACGAATTGTAAAGGCGTTTTGAAATATGTAAACATTCAATTCTATTAGCTATTAGCAGAATTATTAAATCGTGTTTTCGGTGTGTACCTAAAAATAAGTCCAAATCAAGACCTTATTTATGTCATTTTTAGTTATGCCAAATGTACAATTCATTTACAGTAATTCAAATTGAGTATAGTTAAACTTATCTATATTATACAATATTATACAATTATCTGAATGATGTTGAGTTTGGTCTCACGAGGGGAACTCTCCAAGTGTTACGCTAACTTTTTAATGAGCCCTTGGCAGATTGCAGTACTCATCAGGCCAAGTATGCCAGTCTACCTCTTGGAAAGACAACAGCTAATAGTTTGCAAGATATTAATGACTAACATTCTATTCTATTATCATACGACGTCAAGTTCTTTAGCAGAGCTTCGACTTTCGGTTCACCAGTTATTTATTTTCATGATTCTATTCCCTTTCTTTATATCAACCAGGTTCATATTACGTCTATAAGGTTGCTTGTATTATTCATGTGAACTAATTGCATTATTTACATTAATTTAAAGAAATCATTGTACGTTATTTGATGTAAGGAAGCTATTATGTATACATAGAAATTTGTAAATTAAAGTACCGCACCTGCTATATTTTAAAGTAATTAAGTATAAATATACTTTTCTATGTATACATATCGTATTCCATTTATATGGTAAATAATATGTATATCTACAGAATTCAAGAACAGTAAACTTGAAATATCTATTAAATTAATAATTTTTCGACATACGCATAGGTGAATGCTTTTTTATAGTATAGAGAATGGTGAGCTGCATCGGATAATGCATAGAAAAATGCATGTTCCCATTTTTAAAAATTGAAGGTGACTTTGAAATCTTCGAAACTCTCACTTACAAAAAAACTGTTATTGCCATTGCGCAGTCCTCCCTATAATAATGAAAAACATTGGTTTATGAAGATTCTACATATTTTCAAAAACAGCGGAGAGAATTATGTGCTAATAGGGCCACCCTGCATACGTAACTGTTGACACAAAAAGTGCAGCAAATAATGTGGGTAGGAAAAACTAGTTGTATAAGGGTGGTCCACCTACGTAAGTCCACCTAAATATCTCGTTTAATTGTAGGGGTACAAAAAATATTTTGTATGCTATTTTAATGGTTTGAAAAAACCATTCTGTTGCAAAAAATGTTTTTTTTCTAGGGTAATTTTTTTCGGAGTTTACAAGGTTATCGATATTTTTTTGCGTATAATTGTATAATCTTTTTTATTGCATCGTGTAGCTAATGTAAAAATGCATTCAGATATGTACATTACATGACCTTGAAATGACCTTTGAGTTAAAAAATTAAATGGAAACGAAAAATTTTTGTCTATCGAGACTTTAGAAACGAAGACGTCTTTCGGTAATCTGTGCGGGAAAATAAACATGTTTACTATCACATTACTAATGACTTCTAACACCGCAGAAGTCTGATCATTTTCAAACAGTTCGTCAGTTTATCGATATTATCCTTCGCGATGAGTTACTCAAAGCAAGAGAAAATTGATATGATTCTCGTTTATGGGAAAAGTGATCAGTATTTAAGGCAACCTGTTCAATTATACCGAGCGAAATTTCCTGAACGCAACGTCCATCGCGTAGTACATATGGAAAGGTGGTCAAACATTTTTTTGAAAGTGGTGGTGTCAATACGAAGAAGCGTAATGTTACAAACCAATTAAATACGAGATTTATTATGGAAAATTTTGCCGAAAATCCGCATGTTAGTACACGACAATTGGAACGGGTAACTAATATTTCCAAAACAAGGATAAATACGAATACTTCACGAACAAAAATTTCATCCGTGTCATGTGTCTCTCCATCAGGATCTTCATGGATGCAATTTTAAAAATCGCGTGAATTTTTGTCAGTGGAGTTTGCAGCAAAATGAAAACGATGAATCGTTTTTTTGAGAGAATGTTGTTTACCAACGAGGTATCTTTCACCAATCATGGTCAACTAAATTTGAGAAACATGCATTATTGGTCATTGGAAAATCTACCTTGGACCGTAAATGTCTGGTGCGGTATCTTAAATAACCAAATAATTGGTCCTTATTTTATAAATGGTACATTCAATGGACAAAAGTATGTAACATTCTTGCAAGATGAGCTACAGATAACTTTTAGATGATGTACCATTAGACATTCGTGGAAGAATGTGGTATCAGCACTATTTAATTTTTGAACTCAAAGGTCATTTCAAGGTCGAACATCATACATATCTGAACATATTTTTACATTAGCTACACGATGCAATGAAAAAAATTGTACAATTATACGCAAAAAAACATCGATAACCTTGTAAACTCCGAAAAAAATTACCCTAGATAAAAAACATTTTTTGCAACAGAATGGTTTTTTCAAACCATTAAAATAGCATACAAAATATTTTTTGTACCCCCACAATTAGAGGAGATATTTAGGTGGCCTTACTTAGGTGGACCGTTCAAATCCGTTTAAATAAGAACACCTAAATAACTCTTCAGGTTATTGTGATGCAAAAATTATTTGTTACGTAATGTGCATGGTGTCAATGGACCAAATATTTGGCACGAATATTTTTTTTCCGAGAGTCATTTTTTTCGGAGTTGTCAAAGTCATCGTTGTTTTTTGGTACATAACTAAATTTTTTTTTTATTGCATCGTGTAACTGATGGAAAAATACATTCAGATATGTATAATAACATGACCTTAAAATGACCGCGATCCTCGAAAATTAAAGTTTTACCTAGAACTGATGTCTATTGAGATCGTAGGCTTTGACCAAGACTCTACATCAAGAGCGTGAATGTAAATAAACATATTTACTGTCACAATACTGATGATACCTAACGATTTGAAATTCCGATCAGTTTCAATTTATCTATATGTGTATCGACGTGCTGTTTGTAATGAATTACTCAATGCAAGAGAAAGTTGATATGTTCTTCATTTACGGTAAAGCTGATCATTGTTTAAAGCAAGCAGTTAGAATGTGTATAAAGATAAATTTCCAGACCATAATTGTCCATCACTTTCTACTTATAAAAAGTTGATCAGTCATTTTCGTGAAACTGGTACTGTTGTCAAAAAGCGTGTAAGAATCAGAACAGTTACGAACGAAAGAAACAAAATAATTATTGTCGATAAAGTTAACGAAACTCCACAAGTGAGTTTAAGACAACTCGAGCGTGAAACTGGCATTTTTAAAACAAGCATAATACGGTTATTGAAAGAAGAAAAATTTCATCCATATCATCTATCGTTACATCAGGACCTTCACGGAACAGATTTTGTAAATCGCATGAATTTTTCTCAGTGGGGTTTGCAGTAATACGAAAATGACGAATCATTTTTTAAAAGAGTACTATTTACTGATGAAGCGTCTTTCACCAACCATGGACAGCTAAATCTAAGAAACATGCATTATTGGTCACCTGACAATCCACACTGGCTAAGATTAGTGGATAAACAAAGACCGTGGAGTGTAAATGTCTGGTGTGGCATATTAAATAATCAAATAATTGGTCCTTATTTCATAAATGGTACTTTAAATGGAGAAAAGTATGCAACATTCTTGCAAAATGAGCTACAAATGCTTGTTTATGATGTACCACTAGATATCCGTGGTATCAGCATGACGGTTATCCGGCTCATTCTACACGCCTTGTCAAACAAATTTTCGATTTAAAATTTCCAAATCGATGGATCGGTCGTACCGGAGTTCTAGGATGGCCACCGCGTTCACCAGACCTCACACCAATGGACTTTTTTTGTGGGGAAAATTGTAACAAACAGTTTATAATGAACGACCAACTACACCAGAGGATATGAAGAACCGAATAGTTAGAGCTTGCGCTGATATTAATTCCGAAACAATTGAAAGATCTGTACAGTCGGTCATTGCAAGTTTCAGAAAATGTATCAACGTAGAAGGACACAATTTTGAACATCTCTGATGATAACTTAAGAGAACGTGAGTGTTGTTTTAACAGTTAACACATATACACATCTGTTGATCGATATTCTTAGTGTGATAAAAAATATTTTCTTCGCATTCGTAGGTTCAGGAGTCGTGGCCGAAGATATTCGACATCAGTTCTAGGTAAAACTTTAATTTTCGAGGATGGTCATTTCAAGGTCATGTTATTATACATATCTGAATGTGTTTTTCCACCAGTTACACGATGCAATAAAAAAAAATGTTGTTATGTACCAAAAAACATCGATGACCTTGATAACTCCGAAAAAAATGACCCTCGGAAAAATAATATTCGTGCCAAACATTTGGTTCATTGACACCATGCACATTACGTAACAAATAATTTTTGCATCACAATAACCTGAAGAGATATTTAGGTGTTCTTATTTAAACGGACCACCCTGTCTACAGGTAAAGGTATATTTGTATGAATATAAGAAATTCTCTTCAAACACTCTGCATACACTCTCGTTGGCGGCCATGAGGTAACAACCGAACACGCTCTCAACGCTTGACGATCGGCGATCGGCTTCGTCTGTAGGAATTCCCCGCATTGGGGATATATATTATTTGGGGTCACCAGTTGTCAGAGGCAACATGCTCTCGGAAGAGAACACTTCTATGACACTGAATTCAACCGTCGTCCAAGATGGAATCCACGTGGACGCGGGAAGGTTTGTTCGAGGTTTATGCGTGCAAGGCCCACTCGTTGCACGCAGAGGGTATACTCCGTTAACTATAGTCACAACATTTATTAAAGGACGAGATACAAATTACACCGCCGTGTGACGGAAAAAAACCGGAGAGCTACTATGCTCTAATTTTCCTATATGGAAGCTCGACGGACCAGACTCTTCTCATATTCTCTCTCTAGAGAATACTAGAGACGAAGCTAGTTCTCGCAGCCATGGCGGCTCGAAGGCAGAAAGCCGCGTCAACTTCCTCTCCGAGGACAATTGTGCTTGCGCACAGTACTCGCTACTTCGCTGCGCACGCGCGGTGGTCTCACCGAGCCCACACGTCTGTAGGGATATTGTGGCCACATGCGCAAAATCCCCTAGACGCGAGTCTAGAGCTTCGCTCCGACAAGGTTGGCAGCGCCAACCTCGGGCGAGGAAACACGAGAGCGACTCTCTCACTTCGTCTTCACCTGCCGACCGCCTACCGAGCAACGTGCGTGCTCCTGTTAGCTAGAACGCTCCTCAATATTGTATCGTGAAATATAGAGTTTAAGGTTACACCCATGTGTCCATCACCTTCCGAGAAGTCTAAGCAGCGTAGCCTGCTGAGTAGTTCCGTGTCGTTACACGGGAAATAATACTAGAATAGTTTCTACACAGCCTACTCTAGTACTAGCCGTGCTGAACAACGTGGCAACACCGCTGTGTTTGAGAATCGGGAGTCCTATTTTCAATAATGGGAGTCTTGTGTTTGAGATTATAATTAACGCTTTTTTTCATAGAAAATTATGTTAAAATACACAATTCTTGATTAATTATGTATGTCGTCTCGAGAACATTTTGGCGCGAACCGCGAGTCCCGGCGTTTACGCGTTTCGTCGTCACGTGTCGTGTTACCGAGTACTCTGACTGTTTGACTCTGCGGAGACGCTGATGTGAATCGTTTTAGCTCTTCACCAAATCTGCCGTCCGGTCTCGGGCCATCGAGGACCTTGCCTCGCATTTTCCCCACTCCGCAGAGTCACTCTGTCCACGTGCACACATTTCAAAGGAGCCGATTTTGTTTGTCGCAGCCGATCAAACGTCTCGGCCGCGCTACAATGTAGTTGCACGCGCGGGCACTCGGCAACCGACTCCGGGAACTACCAACGGCAACTCCTTAGCCTAAGACCGCGCTTAAATCTACGACATGTACATATAAGCAATAATATATACATATTATAACTATGGTAAGCAGAAGTGATTCTAAAGTATACTAATATTTATAAATGTGGTATATATTTTGTAGACTCTCGGAACAGTTTGGTGTTGTATACATAATATTGGAAATATTTACAGTGGTTTCAAGGAAACATAAGTATGGAGCAATATACAATCATCTTTAGATTACAATGTAATATTTGGAAATTAATGAGAGGACATATAAGTTAATAGAAACCCGAAATAGACGAAATTATTGTCACGAAGTCAAAGAGGTTAAGTGAACATTGATGAAATGAACGATTATAAACTCGTCTTAAAGGATAATTATGTAATTGTTGTAAATTTCCTCACCACACTAGGGGTATTACTATGGCGCGTTACCTTTTTTTATTATAATGGGTGGTTCGCCAATATCCATATCATCCCATTTTATTAGATAACATAAATTTTTTCAAATCGGAAAGAAATAAAAAGAAAATACAAATAAAAAACATTCAATTTTATAATAGATAACAATAACAATGAATAAAATAATCTTAATTGCATCTTACGATATTCTATTAAATGATAATATCTTAATTGATATTATTTTTAGAAAACAAAAAAATAAAATTTTCATTTAAATCGAAAAATAAAAAATACAACTTAGCAACAATAATAAATAATCTTGAATAATATTAATAATAAAACATACTCTACCAGTCTCTTGAAATACTGCTAATACAACCTTGAATCTCGTAAAATAACACAATAAACATACAACAAGCAACTATATATGTGGAAATGAGTACAATGTACGGCGGTCCATCGACGCGTGATCGCAGCGTGGAACGCGTGTGTGCGTTTACATATGTGTGTGTGTGTGTGTGCATGCGCGTGTGTGGAAAACAAAAATTTAAGATCGGCGAAACGCGACGAGAGAAGACAAACGCGACCGAGAAGGCAGTTCTCAGCGAGCCGTTGACGGAAACGTTACTGCACCTTATTGTTACACCTCGATCCCTCATTTCAATAAACGTTGTTTTCGTTAGAATATCGCGTCGCCAGTCTCTTCCCGTTTCCTTCTGATAACCCATCCTACATATACATATATGAAAATAAATAAATAAACTAAGACAAATAAAACACTGTATTAATGTATTAACACATATTAGAAAGAATAAGTTATATTTATCAAAATTAATGCTATAAAAAAAGTTAAATTTAGAAAATATAATTGAAAATTTAGTTTCTTTTGAAAGTTTTAATTTTTCGATTTTTAGAAATGGTATGTGCATGCATTTCTAATTGACTATTGTTTATAGTTTTAACGTAATCGTTTACTAAAATATTAGAAAAAATTGATAATAATTTAAATAATAAGATGTATATCTGATTGTTTACTAATATATGTTAATTTACATAAATGTGTTTATGATTTTAAGGTGTTAGAAAATCTGATTTCAAATCATCAACACTTATTGTTATAATTCAGGTCTGGGAGAAAAAAACCAGTCACATCGAGTCACCTCAGTGTTGTGTCGAAAAACGGAATACTTTATTACAGACAGTCGCGACACGTTAATCCACGCGTGCCGATGCCTCCTTACACACTAACTCTCGTCTCGCAAGGCTCACTCTTCTTTTGTTTTTTCCGCTCGCCTAGGTGACGCGTCGTCTCTTATTTTAATATTCACGTGTCATTTGTTCCGCGCTCATCGCACTTCCACACTTATTATGGCTTACATTATTGCACACATGTGAGTAAATACAGTTAATACATCTCCTGTAGGAGTGGAAAGACCACCCCTTTGCAAATGATCAAAATATACATTATTTGCAGTTATACCTTTATTCTCCACAACTAATAATTTACAAACAGGGTGAATTCGATAAAGCAGGACACCTAAATATCTCCGTTACTTTTCGTTGTACAAAAAAACTTCGTAGGTCAAAGTTACACTGTTTGAAGGGCCACATATAACGGTGTAAGGGAAAAAAATTTCAAGGTCATTTTTATGACATTTCAAGGTTATTGATGTTTTTTTAAATGGAATGATATATTTTCGTTAACGTAATGTTGTAGCTGACAAAATAACGAATTCATGCATGTAACACAATATGACCTTCAAATGACCTTCAACCCAGAAAAATGGTATAAATAAAATTCAACGTGTAAGATTCATTTGATGTATTTATGTTACGCCAAATATTCAAAAATACATCCCTTGAGCTGCTATACATTCAAATGTATCGCAATACACAACATAATACAGATTCGGTGTTGACAGGAAGACAATTATGATATACCTTCACCTATACGTTCGTACAGAATCGAGTTTATCCACTACTAATTACTCAGAAGACCTTCTTGCTATCAGATTTCCACAGTTTCTAAGATTTCTCGATCAGTTTATCGATGAACGTTTCACAATGCGTTACTCGAAGGAAAATAAGATTGATATGATTTTCATTTATGGAGAAAGTCGACAGTGTTTAAGAGAAGCCGTGCAGTTGTACAAGGACCGATTTCCTAATCGTAATTGTCCATCAGTTTCCGTTTACTCCAATTTGATAAATAAATTCCGTGAAACTGGTAGTGTCGAAAATAAAAAACGTACAAAGGTGAGGACTGTAAGGAATGAAGCAAACAGAATTAATGTTCTGGCAGCAGTGAATACAAACCCTCATGCTAGTACGAGGCAAATCGCACGAGGAAGTGACATTAGTTAAAAATGTGTAGTGCAAATACTCCAGGAACACAAATTTCACCCCTTTAACCTATCAATTTATCAAGAACTTCATGGTAGAGACTTTGTAAATCGTGTAAACTTTTGCCAGTGGGGATTGAGACATTTGGCGTAACAGAAATACATCAAATGAATCTTACACGTTGAATTGTATTTATACCATTTTTCTGGGTTGAAGGTCATTTGAAGGTCATATTGTGTTACATGCATGAATTCGTTATTTTGTCAGCTACAACATTACGTTAACGAAAATATTATCATTCCATTTAAAAAAACATCGATAACCTTGAAATCTCATAAAAATGACCTTGAAAATTTTTTTCCCTTACACCGTTATATGTGGCCCTTCAAACAGTGTAACTTTGTCCTACGAAGTTTTTTTATACAACGAAAAGTAACGGAGATATTTAGGTGTCCTGCTTTATCGAATTCACCCTGTATATTATAATTTTTTCGCAACAGAATGGGACCCATCACCAGATATATAAATTTTAATGGAATCATTTACAACACAATTGGATAAATAATCAGTGTCGAAAATTTCTGAAAAACCACTGACATCGACAGGAAGATTATAAAGATTATCACTATCATCATCGGAAATTTGAAATTTATTTTTTATTTCAGCAAAAGAAAACGAACTTGCCGATATTGAAAATATGTGTTTTAATCTAATATTTTTTTCAAGAAATCGAAAGTATCACTACATGCAAGCATGCAAAAATAAATTTTTGAATTAGGAATTTTAATACTCCAATGGTTCGAAATTACAAGCTTTTCTTTGTAATTGTTTCTTAAATTTAAGAAGCTACTAATTATATCAGAATCAATAAATTCTCTAACTAAACTTTCATGATTTTCAATCATTCTTTCCCTGCGCTCTACAGGATCTTTTCTCTGTGGTAGCACACATTTTTCAAGATAAGATGAAGAATTGACAAAAATAGAAGGTATTGTATTTTCCAAGGACACCTCAACAAAACATTCACCAGTACACCGGTAGTAGATAGAATATCTTGATACCTTTGGATACCAGTTTCTGCAAAATACAGACTACAAACTGCAGAATATTTTTTTTGGTGTCCACTTTTTACGGGGTGTAGCAGACATCCATTTTTTCCGCAATTGTTCATCTTTGGGGATATAAAAATATAAAAACATAATTATTTTCTTTGAGATTACTAGCATAATTTCCCTTACAATTGGGAACACAACAACGTCGTGGCATTATTAACTAATAAATATAGTATGAAGCTTGTCATGTTATTAATACCACAAATTGAAATGTCTTGAAAGTACAATAGATTCTATCAAATATATGTGCTGCGCACAAAGATAAAGACCTAGAAAGTTAATAAATAATATTTATCTGCATTATTGTACTTATTTTTCTATTTCTATAAAGTACCCACTATGTAATAAGCGATAATAATAAGTATGCATTGATGTGTAAAAAATTTGAAAAATAAGCTGAAAACTGAGAGGCCGATAGAGGGAGATTGGGAGTCTGCATGGGAGTCTTGTTGGGCGGGTTGGGTTAGTACTGATATATACAGGGTGTCCCAAAATTCCTACAGCACCCGGAAATGGGGGATTCCTGGGTGATTTGAAGCAACATTTTCCTTTGCAAAAATGTCCGCCGGGGCTTCGTTTAGGAGTTATTAACGAAAAACACTGATCAATCAAAGCGCGATCTAGACGCGTGTTGGCAAAGATGGTACGGCGCGCCAGGCGGATCCCCTCGCTGGAGCCTTAGCGGTCCGCCGCGAAGAAGAAGTGAATAAGTGAAGGAGTAGAAATTTTGAATTATTTATTGTAAAAACTCACTTATTTAGCCGTAAATCCACTTGCTGCTTGGAAATGTGGGTTACTGGCCCACTCAGTGACGAACTGCACAGCTGACCTCAGGTATACGACAGTGCCGAACGGTAAGGGACGTACGGTCAGGTCAACGAACCGCACAGCTGGTGGTGAATAGTAGGTATACGACAATCTAAGGCCCAAGGGATGCGCAGTGAAGTCAAAGATCCGGACCTTCACTTTCACTGTTCAAACAATAAATAAATCGTATGATTCTTTGATACAGATGCCATGAAATTTTTCCACACTCGTGATCACTGTTCACACTTGTCACCACATAGCTATGCACTAGTAACAATTCCAAAGTCACTTGTATCACAGCACAAATCACAATATTGAGGTAATGAAATCAGTAGACGGCGGTTAAAACAGTAGACAGATTAAAATAATTAAAAACTACAATGTATTATTTTCAACTACGGGTGCTGTAGGAATTTTGGGACACCCTGTATATCACAGTCGGACTCTCGCGGTGTTGCCATTTTTACCCTCAACATGGCTAGTACTAGAGTAGGCTGTGGTTTCGAGTAAACACATACAGTAAATGTTCGATCCCTGTCCTGGGTCTCTTCTACGATCCCTGTCCATGCCTACTCACTCCACCGGCTGTCAACTCCGCGCCGCTTCGCAGGGCGGCGACGATTGATCTCGGCTCGGGTATATCGGTGTGAACACCACTACATTGACTCGAGGAAACGATTTTACAAATCTCTTAATTTTCATTATTTTTTAATGGGACTTTCACTACCTTATTTCTGGCATTTTTCTGATTAAAATGACACCAAACACGATATAATTTGAACTGTATTAAGTGGTTTTATCGACGATGTAAGTTTCGAAGGCAACGACGAACAGCGTATTGGAAAGAAGGAGACGCGAACTAAATATGGGCCAAATTATATCGTGTTTGGTCTTGTTCTAATCAGAAAAATGCCAGAAATACGTTAGTGAAAGTCCCATTAAAAAATAATGAAAAATAAAGCATTTTTAATTGGCATTGCATTGTGAGAACACACGGGCTTTTAAATTTTAAACTGTGCTGGCGACGGCGACACACTTCGGTAATGCGATCCGTATTTCATTCTGTCCTTCTCTATGTTCGGCTCTCTATTGAAGTTTCGCTCAGCGCGGTCGGCGCGATAGATATCTGAGCGCAGTCATAAATCAAAAAGCATGTCCCTATACGATCTCTGTCCGTTCAAAACACAGCTTCTGGACAGGGATCGAACATTTACTGTAATTTGACTAAAAAGTTATTCCACGCGAAATGATCATGATTTATACACATTATGTATAATCTTGGATTTATATGAAATTGTATAGACTTGTAGACACTAATGCTTTGATGAAAAAGCAGTGTGTAATATCTCAATACCATTTAAACTTTTTGAATTTTGAATGAACTGTAAAAACTGCAACACATCAACGCATGTATTCACACGACGAATGTACAAACCTAAGTGACAGGACAAAATACTCGAGCGGTAAAGGTGTATCGTCGCAGAATACCAACTATATAGTAGAATTTCGAAAGGGATGCGAGAATAACAAGGACTCTAATATCTTAATACACATAGAGTAATAATATGTGCTATTAATATAATATAATATAATATATGTATATGAATAAGCTCTCAGTTTTTGAATACATACTAGTAACTTCTCGATTGGGAATTTAGCTATCCGATCTTGAAACATTTCGCCTCACGATACAAGTAATGCTGCAATTGAATTTACTTGGAACACCCGTGATTATGACACCCGCGGCACCTGTGATTTTTCACAGTGATTCGTGATTTTTCGTGATCGCTTCTGATTGGTGAAGAGGGTAGGAACTTAACTATTCTTGGTCACTTTAGATCAGGGACTTGTACCGGTACGTAAAATACCGGTATGATACCGGTATATTTCGGTATTTCTGCCTAACCGTTCTAGAAACCGAAATATTGGAATACCGGTATGTCGTCATACCGGTATTCTCATATACCGGTATGACGTCATACCGGTATAGTTGCATTCAGCGACTTATACCGGTACGTAAATACCGGTACGTAAAATACCGATATTATACCGGTATGATACCGGTATCATATCGGTATTTGAGAAGGGTACGGATATGTACGACCCAGGTAGCACTCGGACATCCGATGGACGTCCAATGGATTTAACCTGGACATACCTGGCACGTATCTGGGATATACGGACGTTATTTGTAACGATAACAGGACATTTACATGATATTTTCATTATTATTATTATTGTTATTACCATTATTTCTATTACTATTATCAGACAACGGATGTTTACAAATAAGAATAAGAGACAATACTTCTTTCTCCATATTCTCTAATTGAGTGCATAATTTTGCTTTCTCTTCTTTAATTTCATCTTTACTATCATTGATTGTTTTAGACCTTATTTTTTTAGATTTATCATTGATTTTTAACTTTATATCTTTAGCATCTCAGTATGGAATACTTATATTTCGAAAAAGTCCTAAACCTGGACATCTAATTATAAAAGTTATTAGAAATACATGAGAAAATTCGAATATACATATATATAATATATATTATAATAGTTAAGAGCTAGAGAGCGGATCTTTATGCAAAATAGAAAATTTTTACTTGAGTTGCAACAAATAACAGAAGTAAAATAGGCATTTTTTTCTTCATTAATATGTTTAATAGGTCAAAAATGATATAACAATATATAGTATTTTTTTTTCCTGAATTTAAAAGCGCCCAGTGGCTCAAGTGATGGGGCTCGCGGTTGTTACGACTCTCGTGGTCCCGAGTTCGAATTCTGCCGGCACCTGTAAGATTTTTTTCTCAAGTGATATAGAAAACCGTGACACACCGGGGATGTATTATATTAATATTATATAGTAATATTGTTTAATAAAAAATAATAAATAAAAAAATTAATGGAAGGTCGAAAAAGGTGGTGCATTACAACAATAACCTAACCTCTACAGTATTTTTAATTTTCATAATTTTTTATTTACTGTTTCATGTTACTCTTATACTCGTTTTTTCGTAAATGTAAAACATCCGTTGTCTGATAATAGTACTAGAAATAACGGTAATAACAATAATAATAATAATAAAAATATCATGTAAATGTCCTGTTATCGTTACAAATAACGTCCGTATATCCCAGATACGTGCCAGGTATGTCCAGGTTAAATCCATTGGACGTCCATCGGATGTCCGTGTGCTATCTGGGAAGCATTGGAAAAACCGAAAAAATATCGGTATTTCAAAACGGTTACCGGTATAGTTCTGTTGGCCCATACCGGTATCAATATTATACCGGTATTACGTCGCACGGCATAATACCGGTATGAAAATTTTTTCGGTATTCGTATACCGGTATAAAAATTTTTACCGGTATTAAGTCCCTGTGTCATACCGGTATGAAGATTTTACCGGTATTAAGTCCCTGCTTTAGATCACCGTATATAGAAGTCTGTTACATAACAAAAAATAAAAACAATTTTATTAATCTTAAGCTTAATCTAAATCTTAAATTACATAATCCATATCAATTAATAAACCAATTTCTTGAATTTGTAAGATTCAAATTATCGTTTACGTTACATATACATATTGTATATCATATAATGATATAATATATCATTAAGTAACGTATTGGTATTTAAATAAGAAATTGTCTATACTTTTCTACTAATTACATAAATAATTTAATATTTTAATTGAAAGATGAAGAATTACTATGACTTGAGATAAAAAAGTTAAGATCACAGTCGTGATGATGGCAAAATCACGACCGTGATCGTGATTTTGCGATCACTGTGATAAATCACCGTGAGTGATTTTGAACGCCATCTCTAGTTATTTGAAGCTCGATTTAGCCAGATCATCTATTTGACGCTTTTATTTGTGACGAGTATTTCGAATAGATAAAAATCACATGTGGCTTGACTCGTTATTTTTATTTGATTTCAAATAACTGACATCTTGATCCGATGTTGCCACATCATAATACGTACTACAGAAGGACGATAACTTTTGTAATATTGGACTATACGACTTGAATTTTTATGAACAATTAGAACAATTAGTTTACTACATCATGTGAAAAAAATTTTGAGAAGGTCGCAATTGGTTGAAATTGCAGAGCATATACTAAAAGTTGTATTTTACAACTTTTTTGTGTGTGGTTTATATTTTAGGGATCGACAAATAATAAATAATTTGTTATAGTGGTCCACGAATTCCGAATTCATAGAGTAGGAGGTGAGTATCTTTACAATAGTTAACATGAACGAACGTTGGCGCAGACAAAAACACTAGAAGAGTTGAATGAAGAACTGCATAAATCAATCATTATTATTTAAACGATTGTTTAAACAAGTAAATATGTATTATTTAAACAAATGTTTAAACCAATAATATTTTATTACTTAAATGATTGTTTATACAAATACATTTGTATATGTGCGTGCGTAGACGGAAAAGTCGATGTATTGACCTTCCTCACATCTATCACTCCTGGCTTGGTTACTTAAAACCGCGCTAGGTCGTTTGAAGGGTTGAGGTGTTCTTAAATAAATGTTTGAATATGTAAGTAACAATAACTTGTATTTAGAGCGACTGTACAAAGATGTGAACTTTTAGAGATTTGACTGGAGACTAACTAGAGACTCACCGACGACCCTTTTTATAAACTGTGGAAACTGTGGAGATGGTAAAGCAAAGTGGGAGAAAATTGGGGGTGAAATGTAGAAAATGGTCCAGACGCTGTCTACAATTGTTATTGTTAAGGCGCCGGAAAGTCGCCCAAGAAATCGGACGAGTCCCGTCGTTTCGGACTCAAGAGCCTTCGACTCTTCACCTAATTTATGTATTCGCGTCGGGTGGTCGAAGTCTTGTGTTTTTGGTGTCGGATTCGTTGCAGAGACCTATTTTGTGGGTCTCACATTACATTGCGTCCCAACAACATTTTCTATTGTTTAAAGAATTTTCGTCGCGTTTTGCAATGAGTAGAAGACAATGTCATTGGGTTTCACCATCGGTACTTTGCTGGATATTAAGACAATTTTATAAGGAAGTCTTTAGATTACACTGTAATCATTACAGTGATACGGTGGCGAGTCACCTGTTGATTGGTCCGATGGGATCTGGCGCGATTGACAAAACACGATCGGCAGAGGTTTCGTGGTCGATGTCGACCGCGAAGAACGCACTCCCTGCATAGTCATGATCCGTACTATTTCTACACATGCATTGTTTATTAGGTGGACCGGAAAGTAATGTCGTTTCTGCGCATGTTAATATTTACTTATTATTTATTTTAAGGTTAAAGTGACTTGTTTACTTGTAAATAATTAAATCTTAAATTTTTTTTGCTGTTTTGGTTGAACTCTTCAACCAAATACCAGAAGAGGTACATATCCGGCATTGCATGCTTTTTCAGTTTCACAAGGGTAGTAACGCAACAGTTGCTTCCAAAAACATTTGCGATGTTTATCCAAGTGAATTAGACGTTCGTACATTTATTTATTCTTTTTAATTTCATTAAAACAAATTTTTTTATTTTATTTATTTATTATTGATAACGAGGATGATTACATCATTGATTAAAATAAAAACCTGTTAAAAATATATTTTCTTGAATTTAATGTAAAGAAACGACATTACTTTCCGGTCCACCTAATATTATGCATGTAAGTATGTATACCGTGTGAACTTTTTAAAAGTAAAATTCTCACATTAAACAATATAACATTATATTATATTACTTAATATTGTTGAATGTGAGAATCTATAATATAATGTAATATTGTTTAAAAAATAAGGCTGAATATCTCAAAAACTAAGGCTGAGCAGAGTATTACATGTACATACAGGAAAAAGTTGTTCGGAATGTTGAGTTTTACGATGTATATAAATTTGATCAAAATCAGTGAGGTGTAATCATTTATGCACAATTATCGTAATTTCCGTAACTCATCATCAGTTCGTTTTGCTGAACCTTCGAGGCTGTGGCCGGAGCCGGTGTTGTTGCTGCAGATATTTTTTCCACCTTTGTTGTGAAAAAATACAAAACAATTAAAACATTATCACACAGTATACTGTTCATTCGATAAATGTCCAAAATATCTGGCCTATAATTATCCCAGAAGAAGTGTAATCATAATACTGGTCAGATATTTTGGATATTTATTGAGTAAACAATCACTAAATTTATTTGATACGAAGCTCGTCAAATAACATGATAATTATTAATATTTATTATAAGTAATTATTACAAGTAAGTATAGTAAGTATTTTAGTTTTTATTATAATTTGTACAGGGTGTATAAATAACTTCTAATTATTTGTATTAATAATTTTGATTTATTTGTGTAAATAATATGGGTACATGTACATGTGTATATGTATATTTCAAAGTGATACAGAACTATGATATATAACTGTTACAAAAAAATACAGAATAGATACATACATATACATACATATGTATAATAGAAGTCTCGCATGACGACAGTTTTGTAGAATCCTGTGGGGCAGAGAGAAAATATACGCCGCAGCACGCGGCCGGCTACAAACAACGGTCACGCGGTCGAGCAACCGTCTGGAGAACGCGCGCGCCCCCGCGAATCGAATGAAAGTTAAATTTAGGTTCCAAGTATTAAGTCGAGTTATAAGTAACTTCCGATGCAGCTCGGTAGAATCTTGAATATCTTGAATTGATAAACTGTTATTAATCATTTTCTTATTTAATGAAATCAAAATACATGTCTGACAAGAAACGGAAGTTACTTATGACTCGACGTAATACCAGGGCCGTTCCTAGGTGTACGGCCGCCTGCGTGCTGAGCAATTTTTCGCCGCCCCCCACCCTCACCTTGACAATGGGAAAAAATATTTAAACCAGTATACATTAGTGCTTCATTCAATTTTATAATGAGAAATTCAGAATACAATGTATTTGTTGTATTAACGCATTTTATAAACATATATCGCATTCGCAATTTCTAATATAAAATTTTACAGTGGCGCTTTACGAGCTTTTTTCGCAGCAAACTCATGTATGACTTTGACTCTATTGATAAAAGAGCTAAATCAGATAAGCGCTCCTGTGTCATAGTTGACTTTAAATAATTTTTTACAATTTTCAGTTTTGAAAATGATCTTTCTCTACTTGCAACTGTTACTGGAACGTCAAATACAATCTAAATGCTATTGCCAAATTAGGAAACAAGTGAATCAAGTCGTTAGAAACAATTTTTCTAATATATCTTTACATTTATAAACCTCAGAAATATAAACCTTTTCGATCGCAGTCGGCCGCCCCGTAAAATGGGCCGCCTGCGTGCGGGCACGCACTGCACGCCTGGTAGGAACGGCCCTGCGTAATACATAAACAAAAATGGGGATGTGGACAGAGGTTAATTGAATACATATATACAACTGATATTATTTTATTTACTATTTATACATGTACAAGAAACATTGAAATATTCATTTACAATTACTATTTATTTCCAATTTTTGCCGGCTTTTTGCGATCAGCCGGAGAATTTAGAAATCAAAATTTTATTTCCTTGCTTACGTTGCCAGCTGATTCTCCTTCTTCGTGTCGTCCATCGTTGTCTCGACAACTAACTAAATCTAGTCATCTAATCAGATGATTTGTGGCTATAACCTGTAACTGATCTAAAAGGACAATAAATAAATTTAGAAATATAAAACGTAGGGCGACACGCATATCAATAGTTATCCACATCACCCATGTGGTATTATTGTCGATGCGCTTTTTTGTCAGTGGTATCCCCTGTAGACCTATTCCACTGTGTAACACCTGCAACATTTCTGTACACTTATTTTGCAAGCGTGTAGCTCCTTGTCTGTCGGTTAAAACTTTATTATCATTTTTTAATATTGTGTTCAATGTAATCAGCGATTCTGCACACTTATTTGCAAGTGTGCAGCACGAAGTCGGATAGTTTCAATTTTAATATAATATTAAATATGATTTTAAATTATACTGAAAACATTATTTAAATAACACTTCAAATACAAGATAATTTATTTCTATTCGTTATATGTATAGCATATACATGATAAATTATACAATATATGATTATGTCACGATATGATTTAGTGTCTAACTTACAATTAGTTTACATTAATTTTGATTTAATACGAACTATTAACTATTAATAATTTTAATACGAACTATTAACTATTAATAATTTTTTAAATTTTGTATTCGTTTGTGATATTTACTCGCGTTTATCAATTATTAAAAATTATATGCTAAAATACAATTATTGTAGATTTTTTCACACAATACTTCTCAATTACTTTTTAATTTAAATTGTAATGATTAGAGCGACACCTGTTTACAAAGGTTACAAAATTTCTAGGAAGCTCACGCTCAATAAACCATGGCTTACCATCATCCTTGTGGGAAAATCGGATACAATTTTCCCTTGAATGCGCCTTGTTCTTTGACTAGGTTGTTAGTAGATATTCACATTTGAGTTTTAAAATCGCTGAGAAAATCGGAAAATGGTATCTTAATATTTAGCATGGGCTTTTCTTTTGTCGCTTCCTTCGCAAGTAGATCGACTTTCTCATTACCAATGAGTCAAATGTATGCTGGTACCTATACGAACTTAATAAAGTTTTGTTTATTGCTGTTAGATACATATAGGTGTAGTACTTATTTTTAATTCCAATAGGATGATGATTAGGGGCATAACGGAGTGTTGGTTTTTTCCAACGATTTAATGACGCTCAAAGAGTCAGTAAGGATAAGAATGTTCATACTTGTATATAAGCTGATAATATCTAGTGCACAATTAATAGCACAATACTCCGCGGTAAACACTGATGTTCTTGTATCTAAGCTAATTTTTTTTATTATATTCAATAGCGGGCAATATATTGCAACACCTACTGCTGGAGAGTTTTTTTCACCTTACTACCATCTGTGTAGGTTAGAATAGTGTTACAGGGGTTCGATTCGATTAAGTGTGTTAGCACGGCATTAAGATTTTAGGACAAATTCACGTCGCCAGGTAGAATGTTGTAGACTGTGTTGTAATAACATGTAAAGATGGGATGTTTTTCATTAATTTTTAGACCCGGTTGTAAGAGAGAGGGCCTTCTTTTTCGTCGAGAGAGCAAAGTAGTCGTATCTGCATTGTTATTGAACAGAATTTTGTGGGAGTACAAGTCTTTAAAAGAGTAGCATTTAAAAAGATACTTCTTAGCCAAGAAACTAACTTTGTTAAAGAAGGAAATTAATTTGGCTTCACTAAGCAAAATGTTAGTAGGTGTGCTTATTCTGTATGTCAAGGCAGTTGTATTCTATTATTGTTCTTATAATGCTCTTAAAGACTAACAGCAGGGTTTCAGGTGAGGCACCCCATGAGACACCGGAAAGAAATTTCATAATGCTTATTAGTTTGAAACATTTTTTCCTCATAGCTTCGACATGAATTTTGAAACTCATATCGAAATCAAAATTTATACCGAAAGAATTTTGCAGATTTACTCGATTTAATAATATAGTTTCCAATTGCGATTTCTGTATTATCAAGTAGGATATGTTTATTGTTAAAGTGGACGAATACTGTTTTGCTAGGAGATATTTTAAGACCCACTTGTCCCACGTGTATCTTCTAGCAATTTTTTACTTTCTCTAACTGAAGTAGCATTACAGTAAGCAGCGATGTCATCTACGAATTGAGAGATCTGATCCTCGTTTGGAACGTTTCTAGTGATTTCAGCCACATAAAAATTATACAGTAATTGGCTTAGGACCCTCTCTTGGGGTAGATCCTTCCACAACGTTCTTTCCACGCAGTTTGTATGCTCTCTTCTAGCCGTTATATACTTTCAAATATTAAATGTTTAACGAAATGGATAATACTATCAGAGCAGCCCGTATCAGCCAATTTTTGAACATCCAAAAAGGCACTGAGAGTGTCTCTGTTCTGCATCATCGCTGTTTCTATGTTACATGATAACGCGACTAAGTTGTCAGAACAGGATCTGCCCCTCCGAAATCCCGACTGTGACATGGGTAACATATTTTAGCTTTCTATCCACCATTCCAAACGGATTTTGATCATGGTCTCAAATAGCTTGCAGATGCATGAGGTAAGACAAACAGACCTACCGCTCGTTTTTTTTCGCCTCGTCAATGAAAAACATTTGAATGCATTTCGTTAAAGATATCCGATAAAATCAGTTTCATGTTGCTAGGTAGCAGCTTTAGAGACTGATAGTCCAAGCCGTTAATCCCTGGAGCAGATTTGTCCTTTTTGTAGTCTAAAGCAAAATTAAATTCGGTAAAATTGAACGGACAGTCAAAAAAAATGTTTTTGGGGGATTGTGGTAGCCAGTCCGGATCAGACCCCATCCGGGGGGGGGGGGGAGGACTTTGTCTACATTTTCATCAATTTTCATTAGACGTTGAGACTCTGACATTCTTATTCTTTAGCTTTTTGCAAGAGTTCCAGAAATACCTATTACCCTTCTTAATGTCAAGATGTTTCACAAAATTATGAAAATGTTCTCTCTTGTTTCGAAATTTTTATTTAGATGTCTACGTATTTCATATTTGCTTTTAAAACAACTCTTTTCTCAAAGAGTTTCGCCGATGTCCTACTTCTTTTTGGAGAATTTGTGATCGTCGCATACGAATATAATATTTCCACTGGTACGGACAAAGGAACGGATGTATTATAATTACGAAATACTTTTTTTAAATGAACATATTTTTCCAAAACTAGTAAATCTCTGCGGACATCTTCGAAAAAGTGTAGAATCTGAAAACAAAAGTAGAAAATGAAAAATTAGTATTTCATATTATCCATCAGTATCTTTATCTCTTGAAACCATTAATATATTAAGTTGAAAGAAATGAACACAAGCCTCTACTGAAGCTTTCGAGGAATAATCCGTGACCTACTCCGTCCCAGTGTTCTCTCCAAAATCAAAAAAGTCATTAGACGATGCTGCTGGCGTTACTTCTGCTGCAATTACTATATTTATTCAAAATTCTTATTAAAACATCTCTCTGGGTATCCTCTACACATGGAAACCACCGTTTCTTGAAATTTGGGTGGCTCAAGGCGGCTATTGCTGTACATTTCGATTCCTTTATCGAAAAAATGAATATCTGGTCGAATCGTTTTGCAAGGCTTATTAATAGCGAGGCATTAATTGTATCGCAAAATCTCCATTCGCTTGTAGCCAAGATGTGTGGTTTTCTTCGCAAGGAAAATAAGCAAGGCACGAGCGTTCCATAAAATATGTTTGTTTCTGTTTGTAATATGTTAATCGCTTGTGCGATAGATGCCGTGCATTTCAAATGATCTTCAATGTATAAAATATCGTTTTCTTTTAATATATTTTTAAGCCCCAGAGCTTTTCCAATTTCAACCAGTTTTGGCTTTAGCGCTTCTATCTAGTGTAGAGCATCGTATAGCGAGTTCCATCGAGTGTCCCACGATCTATTTAACATGTGACCCGTTACGTTTTTAAATATTTCAGAGGACTTTGATCGATTGCAAACTTTCCATAACATATTGCACTTTTGCATGACTATGCAGTGACCAGATTTCCCTCCATGACAGTGACTGCATTTCTCGCGGTTGTCGTCAACTACGAAACCTCTACCGATCGTCTTTTGTCAATTGCGCCAGATCGCATCGGACCAATCAACGAGTGATCAGCTACCGTGTAGCGTGCGATTCGCGGAGGACCAACAGACATTAACGCACACACCCAACAGAGCAATTCTTAAGGTAAGATCATAGTGGACCCGACTTCGTTCGACGTCTGACTTCGGCGCACACGCACGAGCGTTTCCAGGCATGGCTTGGTGCCGGTACGGCCGATTTCGTTGGCCAATGTGCTCGCAGTAGCCCGATATCGGAAACCAGAAGGATCTCACAGACGGGCCTACCCAAACATTTGAAATGTCGGACGTCGGACGAAGTTGGGTCCACTGTGATCGCGGCTTACGGCAGGACCTGCTAGATTAGCCTTGCTGACGAGTCCTCTAGCAGGTCTGGGACGAAACGTGGCTTCCTCAGTCACAACGGTGACTTGTATTCGATTATTTAACTAGGTGTCCAATATTAATTTGGCGGATAACAATCGGCAGTATTGGGAATTGACGTGGCCACGATTTCATCGGACTCAATTCTCGGCTTCCGCGCAGAACAAACACTCCATACAGCATGTAAAGTTATCCGTTGTAATTTCATCTAAATCTAACAATTTGTTTCCTATATTATAATTTAAAACTAAACATGTATTTTTGCGTTTACTTCATTTTTTTTTCTGTATCCCGTAATATAAGATAAATATATGTAAGAAATAGGTACGATAGACAGAGACGCGTACTATAAATGTAAGATTTAGAATCGAATTTTAACTGATAATAATAATTTAGTAAGATAGCGAAAGTAACAAAGCAAAAAATTGATATAATGAACCGTTCGGACTGGACGACCGACGCGAGACTACCGGTTATCTCCACAATCTCGATTGATCTCCTTTCGCGTTGTTCGCCTGTCTTTTCGGCATTTTCCTGTTTCTGCGGGACGCGCGCTTCGTTTATTTTCCCGTCGCCTGCGGGTCATTCCACGCCAAATCGATCACTTTTTGCGGCGACCATCGACGATTTTGTTCTAATTGAAATATGTTGTTGTCTATGTGAAATTAGGGGGGGTTTAAGTCATCATTTTGCCGGTTTCGAATTTTTTTGGAAATTACAAGCCTTCGAAATTTGCGATTTTTGCCCATTTTGGCGAAAATAGGCCTCACTTCCGAATTTTTATCTCAA